>KQ999371.1:95579-125100 GCA_001598015.1 Dorcoceras hygrometricum | reverse complement strand
TGTGGTCCAATTTGCACTTTGATCAAAATGACTCCCGATATCAGTTTTAGCATATAGCTCATATGAAAGGGCAATTGACATCTTGACAACTGCTCACCCTTCTCCTTGGTGACCTTAACTATTTATGCCATAATCTAAAACATCTTTCGTTCCTTAACAATATTTCTTTAAACATTTCTGTAAAACATCGGGTTCCATCATTTAAAACATTTGCTTCCCATTTTAAAACTTTACTGAGTATTGAATTCGACTTTGGAAACATATCGCTAAACTGGAACTGGTTGAAAGAAAACCAGTAGCAAGAAATAGTACCAGTCGCAAGACTAATACCTACTGAAATGAACAATACTTAGAAGTAGGTAAATCAACTGCTGAGATAATGAAATGAAACACATCTGCTGGTGAACAGTACCAGTCGCAAGAATAAATATAAAGTGAAACGATGTCTTGGGGTGATCAGCAGACGAATACAAAACTACCTGCTGATCTTGGTATAAAGTAAAACGGTGTCGTTAAAGTGATCAGCAGACGAATACAAAACTACCTGCTGATCTTGGTATAACTAAATGGAACGACGTCGTTAGCACACCAATCAGTCGCAAGGAAAAGTGCTAACACGATTATGTAAATGAATAGTACCAGTCGCAAGACTAGTACCAGATGGAATAAACAGTACTTGAAATTAAAGCAACTGCTAAGTTTTGAAATCACAATGCAGCTGCTGATTTCTAATCAAAGGAAAGCAACTGCTGATACTAATAAAGAAAGACGCATCTGCTGATGAACAGTGCATCTGCTGAAATTTACGAAAGCACTTGTAATATCTAAACAATGATTTCGCTACCAGCCGTCGCTTATTAAACCAGACTTTATACTGATTCAACTAACAACTACTGATTACAAAAATCATCAAATTTCGACATTACAACTACTAGAAGAACATTCATAAATGCTAAAACAACACTGCTGCTGAATCTTAACAAGTAGATACAGCTGCTGAGTACATAACTCCTCCTCTGTAATATCAAAACAACAACGATGCCATCAGCTGTTGCCTATCAAACCATACCAATGATTCGACCAGCAACTACCAATTACACAGTTATCTAATTCTAATATTACAGCTAGTGTGAGAAGAACCTTCATAACTTTTCTGGGAAATTCTTCTTGAAATTTCTTTGAAGAACACTTTAAAACTTTTCTTTGCAAATGATACAAATCTTACTTTAGAAACAAGTATTTATATGAAAGGGATTAGTGGCAAGCTACTTGTGAAATCAAGCATGACACACTCCTAAAAGTTAGTAAAATTCCCTCCATATTATTTTAATTTGTAAAACACCAAACCCTTTTCAAAAGAAATCATTTTACCTCCTTAAAACATTTTACAATCAATTTCAAACCAACTTGTGCATTGCTCTTTGGAGTTACCTGCTGAAATCAACCGTAGCGCAAATCTTACCTGCTGGAATGAATAAATCAGCAGATACATGATATTTAAAATTGCCAATATGGCCCATATGATTTATGAAATGCATAAATATGGTCCTAAGGATTTTGGGGCGTTACAAGTTGAGTGTTGGGGTTAAGTTTTAGTTTAAGATCAGGTCAAGGCGTTGGGCTTAGAGTTAGTGGACCAGTCATTTGAAAAAGTCTTTGATCGGAGGAAAAAATGTAGAAGCCATAAATATATATTTAATTATATATGTAGTATTTTACGTATATGATTATGCATTTTTTAAAGGAAATTAAATATATATTTATGGGCTAAGTTTTTAAATTGCATGTTTTATGACGTACACACATCATGAAATCTTTATGAAAAGTTAAGGCATGAAAGGAAAGAAAATATTTTTGAGGGATTGAAGTGGTTTGTGGCAAGTAATGATGAGAGAAATCGGGATACCGGGCCTGATGAACCTCTGTTAATATTATAATAAGGTAATAGATCCATGTGTTCACAGCATGGTGAAGTGGCAGCATAGAGGTGTGAGGGATCCCGAGGTAAGGTCGGGTGAACCGCATCGCCAGAGTTGGTTTTTATGATTTATCAATCGTTAATGTAATGGCCCATGTTTTAAGATAATTATGTTCTTGCATGCGGTTTTATTATACGTACTTTGTTATTATCAGATAGAGCATGATGGACCTTTAGGCTCACTAGGTTTAAATGCTGCAGGTGATCCTGCTGTCAATTTTATGCCGACGGGTGGTGAAGACCTCTGATCTTCCGCTGCAGCTGCTACCCCTTGACCACTCAGATGCTTTTATGTTATTTTATTAAACATGTTAAGATTTCCGCAACAATTTATTTACTCTGATTTTAAGACAGAAAGAATGATGTGATTTTTTAGATATTTATTTATTTATGTTTTAAAGTGATGTTGAGAAAAGACTTTAATGTTTGAATTATATTGTAAAGAATGTTTATTCCGCATTTTATTTCAAAAAAAAATTCTAGAGTTTCAGTTCGTTTCAGTTGGTATCAGAGTTGTGGTTCTGGTGGGGTACTAGCCTGCTGCGTGGAGCTCGAAAGTCTCACTGCCAGTCTGTAAGTTTTAGGTTTTTACGATTCATATTTATTTTCGCATGATGCATATTCTAATTTTGCATTAGTTTTATCTTAAGAGCTTAAGAGTTAGACGCCTAGTCATGTACTTGGATTACGTGAAGGGTTTTGTGTGCCAGTATGCTCCCAGACGTGCTAGAGATCAGCAGGATGATGATGCACCTCCTCTCCCCCATCTCCGCAGATGACGCCGTATGAGAGGGCTAGCGTTGACATGCTAGCCGGGATCACGAAGATGCTAGAGAGGCAGTCGGAGCGAGCTGGGAAGTCTCATGAGGAGGACGTGGCTGAGCGGTTTCGCAAGCAGGGACCCAAGGAGTTTGCTGGGACTATAGATCCTCTAGTGGCTGAGGAGTGGATCCGTTCCCTGGAGACCATCTTTTCCTATATTGTGCCTTCAGGATGCTGACAGGGTTAGATGCGTCATATTTATGATGAAGGGAGATGAAGCACTCTGGGGGGAGGGTGACGTGGTTGGATTGGTTTTGGAGGACCTGACCTGGGAGAGGTTCAAGGTCGTATTCTTTGAGAAGTACTTCACTGCTGACGCTCGGAGTCAGTCGATTAGGGAGTTCATTAGTCTCGGCCAGTGAGACAAGTCTGTAGCCGAGAATGTCCTGCGGTTCGAGCGGAGGTGTCAATTTGTGCCTTCGATCGTGCTGGTGGAGAGTGAGAAACTGAGGCAGTTCACTGATGGGCTGAGACCAGACATCCGCCATGATGTCAACATGGTGGACGTGACGACGTTCATGGCGGCAGTTAACCGAGCTTACCGATCGGAGAGGGAAGGGCATGAGGATGACTTTCAGTGGAAGAGGCAGTTGCAGCAGCCCGCCAGGGGACAGTCTTCGCTTCGGCCCACGAAGAGACCATTCAAGGGCCTCCTAAGGGCCCAACTCCTCAGGGCAACAGCAGCACAGACCACAGAGCCAGCAGAGGCCGCAGCAGCAGGGGACCAGTGCCCCTAGACCTGGAGCGACACCCGTGTGCAAGGAGTGCCATAAGCAGTACTCGGGACTATGCACGACAGGATCAGGAAGGTGCTATCATTGCAAGGAGCCGGAGCATATTTCTAGGGATTTCTCTAAGAAGAGACAGTCCACGGGGCATGTTTATGTGATGCAGGCGAAGGCTGCAGATCCAGACACGACATTGCTCACAGGCAGGATCTGTGTTTTAGGTATCACACCATCGCCTTCTAGATTTAGGAGCGACTCACTCATTCATCTTGAGTGCATTCATTCAGAGGATGAGTGTTATCCCAGAGAGATTGGATGTGGCTCTTGTAGTGACGATCCCGTCCGGGGAGGAGCTATCGATGGCAAATATTATTCAGGGATTGGTGATGATGTTCTAGGGTCATGCAGTCAGGGCAGACTTGATCGTATTGCCGACGCAGGGATTCGACCTCATTCTAGGGATGGATTGGCTGACTGAGTATGGAGCAGTGATTGACTTCCATCAGAGGTCAGTGACGATCAGGCCACCAGTGCAGGAGACTTTTTTCTTCCAGGCAGCGAAGGGACCGCAGAGGCCTAGGTTTATCTCTTTTCTGCTGGCTAGGAAGCTCGTTGAGCTTGGATGTCAAGCGTTCTTGGCCAGTGTTACCACCTCAGTGGATCTAGTAGGCACTTCACTTTCTGAGGTGGATGTAGTCAGGGACTTTGCAGATGTTTTCCCCGATGACGTTGTAGGAGTTCCACCGGAGCGAGAGGTGGAGTTTTCTATTGAGTTGGTCCCAGGTACAGTGCCCATCTCTAAGGCACCGTATCGACTGGCCCCTACCGAGATGAAGGAACTGAAGGAGCAGATTCAGGAGTTTCTCGACAGGGGATTTATTCGCCCTAAATTTTCTCCTTGTGGAGCACCAGTGCTGTTTGTGAAGAAGAAATATGGTAATATGAAGTTGTGCATAGACTATCGGTAGTTGAACCGGGTTACAATGAAGAACAAGTATCCACTACCGGGGATCGAGGATTTGTTTGATCAGTTGCAGGGAGCCTCGGTTTTCTCCAAGATTGATTTGAGATCTGGTTACCATCAGTTACGGGTCAGAGAAGAGGACGTTTCCAAGACCACATTCAGGACGTGTTACGGCCACTACGAGTTTGTGGTGATGCCGTTGGACTGACGAATGCCCCAGAGATCTTCATGGATTTGATGAACCGAGTCTTCAAACAGTACTTAGATCAGTTCATCATCATATCATCAACGACATCTTAGTCTACTCGAGGAGCTTATAGGAGCATAGATAGCATTTACAGACCACACTGCAAACGTTGAGAGAGCACAGATTGTATGCTAAGTTCAGCAAGTGTGAGTTTTGGCTTAAGCAGGTGGAGTTTTTGGGGCATATTATTTCTAGAGATGGGATTTCAGTCGACCCATCGATGGTGGAGGCAGTACAGAACTGGGGGATTCCAAAGAATGCAGTAGAGATTCGAAGTTTCTTGGGTTTAGCCGGATATTATCGCAAGTTCATCAAGGGCTTCTCTTCGATTTCAGTACCCTTGACAGCCTAACCAAGAAGAATGTGAAATACGTGTGGATTCCTGAGTGTTAGAGGAGCTTCGATCAGTTGAAAGATGCCCTCAATTCAGCGCCAGTATTAGCGATGCCAGTCGAGCAGGAGGAGTTTGTGGTGTATGCAGATGCTTCCCTGAAAGGTTTAGGTGCAGTTCTAATGCAGGGTGGCAAATTCATTTCGTATGCATCGAGATAGCTGAAGAGTTATGAGCAGAACTATCCGACGCATGACCTGGAGCTTGCAGCAGTAGTGTTCGCACTGAATATTTGGAGACACTACTTGTACGGTGAGAAGTGTCAGATTTTCACTGACCATAAGAGCCTCAAGTACTTCTTCACCCAGAAGGAGTTGAATATGAGGCAGCGTAGATGGCTGGAGTTAGTTAAGGACTATGATAATGACATTAGCTACGACCCGGGTAAAGCTAATGTGGTAGCAGACGCTTTGAGCCGGAAGACTTCAGTGATGGCATTCTTATCAGTAGAACGACCACTGCAGGCGGAGATTCAGAGATTTGGGTTGGAGTTTTATTCAGGGGACTGTGCACCTAGCCTAGAAGCACTCACAGTTCAGCCAACTCTTCGAAATCGTATTAGGGACGGCCAGGCCACAGACGAGCAGTTACAGGAGTGGAGACAGAGAGATGAGGCCAGAGGTCGGGGTTTGTATACAGTCGAAGATGGGATCACTCGTTTCATGGGTCGTATGTGGGTGCCGAATACTAGGCATTTGAGAGCTGAGATTTTATCAGTGTCCCATGCATTGACGTATTCCATTCACTCAGGGAGTACGAAGATTTACAGAGATTTGCAGACTCTTTACTGATGGCCAGGGATGAAGAAGGACATCGGGCGATTTGTTTCCGAGTTTTTGACGTGTCAGTAGGTCAAGGCAGAGCACCAGCGACCAGCAGGGTTGTTACAGCCGCTCCCTATCCCTGAGTGGAAATGAGAGAACATTACGATCGATTTTTTGGTTGGATTACCCAGGAGTCCCAGAGGCTACACGGTGATTTGGGTGATTGTGGATCGACTCACCAAGTCCGCGCATTTCTTACCGGTGAAGACCAGTTTCACTTGACTCAGTACATAGAGCTATACATTAGAGAGATTGTTAGACTGCATGACATACCTGTCTCTATTGTGTAAGATCGGGACACCAGGTTTACATCTGAATTTTGGAGGAGCTTGCACGCTGCGTTGGGTACTAAGCTATCTTTCAGTACATCTTTTCACCCACAGACAGACGGCCAGTCGGAGAGAGTCATCCAGATTCTAGAGGATTTGCTGAGAGCATGTGTGATAGATTTTCAGGATACGTGGGATTCTAGATTGCCCTTGGTAGAGTTCACGTACAATAACAGTTCTCAGGTGTCGATTGGGATGGCTCCATATGAGGCTCTATACGGGAGGATATGTAGGTCTCCCGTGCACTGAGACGAGGTTGGCGAGAGAGTATTTACTGGGTCAGAGCTAGTGCAGCAGACAGCAGACATTGTGACTAGGACACGAGATCGGATGAGGACAGCTCAGAGTCGTCAAAATATTATGCCGATCATAGACGGTGAGATCTAGAGTTGGCGGTATGGGATCACATATTCGTGAGGATATCGCCCATGAAGGACGTGACACGTTTAAGCCGAAGAGGCAAGCTCAGTCCGAGATTCATTGGACCATTTGAGATTCAGATAGGGTTGGTGCGTTGGCGTATCGGGTAGCACTACCACCCAGTCTGTCAGCAGTGCATAATGTGTTCCACGTTTCGATGCTACGGAAGTATGTTCCGAATCCATCTCACGTGTTATATTTTGAGCCGTTTCAGTTAGCACCAGATCTATCTTTTGAGGAGTGACCAGTTTAGATCTTTGCACGAGAGGAGCGCAGACTTAGAGCACGGAGTATTCCTATGGTCAAGGTCCGGTGGCAGAATCACTCAGAGGATGAGGCTACCTGGAAGACCGAAGCTAATATGCGAACGCGCTATCCTGAGCTTTCGGTACGTGACTTAATTTCGGGGATGAAATTTCTATAGGGGGGAGAGTTGTAATGCCCAGAAATCCTGATTACGTGAGAATAGGTGCATGACTAGGGGGAAAATTGTTTTTAGGAAAATTATGTCATTTTATGTGATTAAGTGATGATTTTATGCCTTATGATGTTCATGTCATTTTAGTAGCCTGTTTGAGTTTCGGATGCGTGGATGAGACTTGGGACGACCGAAGTGTAAGTTTCTTTAAAAAATTTTTAAGCCCTCGTATTTTTAAGAGCTAAAATTTATTATTTTGAGCAGCATTTACAAAAATAATATTTTTACATATATTTATCGAGGGGAACCCGTTTTTAGCCTATACGGGCTATTTTAATGAACTTACTACATTTTAAAAATTGGAGGATTTATATTAAGAAAATTAGAGGTTTAAAGTCTAAACTTTGAGTTTTAAATATCATTTTAATTAGTGGTGGCTTTGAGGGAAAACTCTTCTTTTCCTAACTTAAAATATTGAAAGGAGTCTTTTGGTACACATTCATTTTACAATCCTAATTATTTTGAAAACACTAGCCTCCCTACTCATCCTCACGCCTCCACCCATCCCCTCTAGCTCGAGTTTCTTCAATTTTGGTGTGACTGCAAGGTTTGTTCGTCCCAATCTCTTGTCCTCCGCTCCGGTAACGCGTATTTCTCGTAATTCTCCAAAAAAGCACGCTCTATTCTTCCTTTTTCTCACCATTTAAATCATATTATGCTGTTTTCAAATGATTTTGCATGATTTTTATGCGTTATGTTACGACTACGTTTGTCGTTGATATCCATAAAAACTCTCCAAAAAACTCCTGCTACTATTTTAATTAGGAATCTTGCTACATCAATTTAATAAAAACAGATCTCCCAACTGAAATTATTTTATTTTTAAATGAAGTTCAGATATGGACCATTTCGGATTTGTGCTTGAGGCGAAATCCTTCCGGAACCTTCTGGGACGTTGCTTCTAAGCTGGAAGAAAAAGAAAGAAATCAGATTTGAACTGAAATCTGAATGCTCGAAATCTCAAATCAGTCCTTGGAATAGAAAGGCTAAACAATTTGTGGTCCTATGGATTTTAGGGTGCTACAACTCTACCCTCCTTTATAAATTTCGTCTTCGAAATTTACTTACCAAACAGCTCTGGGTAGAGACTACGCATATCCTCTTTTGTCTCCCAAGTTGCTTTCCGCTCAGATTGGTTAGACCACTGAACTTTACCATCGGGATGCTACGATTTCTTAACTTCCTATTCTGTCTAAGAAGAAACCTCTCTGGTCTTTCTTCATAGCTCAGATCTGGGGCAAGTTGAATTGGATCATAGCTTAAAACGTGTGACGGGTTGGGAACATACTTCCTCAAAGCTGATACATGAAAAAAATTATGCACCGAGGACAGATGTGGGGGTAAAGCTAGTCTATAGGCCAACGTTCCTACTTTTTCCAAAATCTCATATGGAACAATGAACCTTGGGCTTAGCTTACCCTTCTTCCCAAATCTCATTACGCCTTTCATCGGTGCTACCTTTAAGAAAACATGATCTCCAGATTCGAAGCTCAATTCGTGACGTCTATTATCAACATAGATATTTTTCCTGCTTTGAGCTGTTCTCAGTCGGTCTGTTACTTTCTTAATAGCTTCAGCGGTCTGTTCTACAAGATCTGGTCCCAAACCAGTTCGTTATCCTACCTCATCCCAATGAATAGGTGTTCTGCATTTTCTGCCATAGAGAGCTTGTAAGGGGCCATCTGAATTGATGCTTGGAAGCTATTGTTGTACGTGAATTCTACCAAAGGCAGCTTTGAATCCTAGCTTTCTGAAAAATCAATGATAAAAGCTCTGAGAAGATCTTCCAATATCTAAATCACCCTTTCTGATTGACAATCTGTCTAGGGGTGAAAAGCAGTGCTAAAGGTTAACTTAGCACCTAAAGCTCTCTTCCAGAAAGCTGACGTAAACCTTGGATCTCTATCAGATACGATCGAAACTGGAATACCATAAAGTCTTACTATTTCTATTATATACATCTCAGCGTATTTGCTCACCTCGTAAGTTGTCTTGACTGGTAAGAAGTGAACATATTTGGTGAGTGGGTCTACTATAACCCAAATTGAATTGTATCCTTGGACAGTTCTGGGTAAACCAACTATAAAATCCATCGCAATACTCTCCAACTTCCATTATGGTATTGGCAGGGGTTTTAGCATCCCAGCTGGTATCTAATTCTCAGCTTTGACCAACTGACAAGTTAGGCATTATGAAACAAATCTAGCAATGTCGCGTTTCATGCCTAGCCACCAATACAGCTTCTGAAGATCTTTATACATCTTGGTACTCCCTGGATGAACTGTGCATGGGGCTGTATGGGCTTCTATCATTAAATCAGATCTAAAATTATCCACGCAGGAACCCATAATCTATCTTGATATCTGACAGTTTCTCCAGTTGTGGTATATAGATTACTCCCCCTCTCCTCATCTTGCTTAACCCACTTCTTTAGCTTCTCATCTAACAATTGTCCTTCCCGGATCTGGTCTATCAGATTTGGTCGAATGGTGAGATCTGCAAAGATCACTTTACTATCACGGGGCACCAATTCTAATCCAAACCTCTCAATCTCCTTAGCTAATGGTCGCCGGACAGTGAGCTGGGCTAATCCTATTGCTTTCCTGCTAAGAGCATCTGCCACAACGTTGGCTTTTCCTGGGTGGTAGGTAATGGTACAGTCGTAATCTTTGACCAGCTCTAACCACCTTCTCTGTCTCATGTTCAATTATTTCTGGGTGAAGAAGTACTTCAAACTCTTATGATCTGTAAATATCTCACACTTCTCCCCATACAAGATAATGTCTCCAGATCTTAAGGGAAAAACCACAACTGCTAATTCTAGATCATGCGTAGGATAATTCTTCTCGTGGTTCTTCAGCTGTCTGGAAGCATATGCTACTATTCTACGATCCTGCATCAGTACAGCTCCTAAACCTAGCTTGGAAGCATCTGTGTAGATAACAAAATTCCTTTGCTCAGAAGGCATTGTTAGTACTGGAGCTTCTATCAATGTTTGCTTCAATTTCTCGAAACTCTGCTGCAACTAGGGTCCACTCAAACTTAACTTTTTCCTAGTCAACAAAGTCAATGGAACCGTTGTCTTAGAAAATCCTTGAATAAATCTCATGTAGTATCCGGCAAGTCCCAAAAAGCTCCTTACCTCTGAAACAAATCTGGGCACAGGCCAGTCCTGCACAGCTTTGATCTTAGCTGGGTTGACTTCTAATCCATCCTTCGAGATGATGTGACCTAGGAATGCAACCTTCTCCAACCAAAACTCACACTTGCTAAACTTAGCAAACAATCTCTTGTCCTTCAAAATTTGTAACACTATTCGAAGCTGAACGGTGTGCTCGGAGCTGGTCTTAGAATATACTAAGATATCATCTATGAATATGATTACAAACTGGTCCAAAAATGGCTGGAAAACTCTATTCATCAGATCCATGAAAATAGATGGAGCGTTAGTTAATCCAAAAGGCATCACTAAAAACTCATAATGGCCATATCGTGTCCTGAAAGCTGTCTTATATATATCGGCCTCTTTGATCTTTAACTGATGATATCCAGATCTTAAATCTATCTTGGAGAACACTGCTGATCCCTTCAACTGGTCAAACAATTCCTCAATCCTATGCAAGGGGTACTTATTCTTAATGGTAAGCTTATTCAACTCGCGATAGTCTATACACAATCTGAAACTTCCATCCTTCTTCTTAACAAACAAAACAGGGGCTCCCCAAGGGGATGTACTAGGTCGAATAAATCCCTTATCCAACAGATCCTGAATTTGTTCTTTCAGATCTTTCATCTCTGTAGGAGCAAGCCTATAGGGTGGTCTAGAAACAGGAGCTGCTCCAGGTATTAAATTGATAGCGAACTCTATCTCTCTGTCTGGAGGTAATCCACTGATGTCTTCTGGAAACACTTCTGGGAACTCGTTCACCACCTCCACATCCTCTAGCTCTTGCTTACTAGAAACAGTTAGGGAAGATAAACTTACTAGAAACCATACTCCACCTTTCCTCAAACAACGTTGGGCCTTCAACGAACTCTATGAAGCTGGTCAGATTTGAAGGAAATCTGAAATCCCGTGGATAGATTTACAACCACTGTCCTGAACTTAAAGTCGATGACTACTCCATATTTAGACAACCAGTCTATTCCCAAAATCAAATCTAATTCAGGCATGGGTAAAGTAATTAAATTGGCGGTAACTACATGTCCTTGCAATTCAAGCTCTAAGTCTCGGTATATATTATGAGATATCAACTCTTCTCCTGAAGGTACAGTTACGCAATATACTATGGACAATCTTTCTGGTTTGTAGCATAAATTCTCAGCAAAATCTTCCGCTATAAAGGAATGGGTCGCACCCGAATCTAGCAGGGAAAAAGAAAACATACCAACAACCAAAATCTTACCCGTAATCACAGTAGAATCGGGGTTAGCTTGCTCAGCTATCATGACATAAGCTCGGCTGGGTACCAGTTGTTTCGACGTGGATAGTACTTGGAGATGTGGCCTTGAGCACCACACTTGTAACATCCGCTCTATCCAGCTTTGCATTGTCCGGGGTGATTCTTATGGCACTTGGGCAAACTGGCTTGTTGTTTCCAACTGGTACTGCACTAATAGGTTGGGATGGTATAGGTTTCGGTTCTTGGGGTCGCGGCTGGTTCTTATTTTGCTTCTTAAATGGCCTCTGATCTGTCTGTTGAAAGGACTGCCTCCTCTGCTGTCTCTCCTGTTCAACATCTCTCCAGTCCCTCTCAACTTCCCAGGTCCTTGTCTACTGCTTCCCTGTAAGTTTTGGGTCCTGCTAATCTGACATTCAACTTGAATGTAGGTTTCAATCCTTCCATAAAATGACTCAGCCTCTCCTCGGGATCCCTTCCAATAAGAGGTACAAAATAACAGCCCCTCTTAAACTTCTGGATATACTCCTGCACAGTCATATTTCCTTGCTTCAGGTTCAAGAACTCTCGCTTCAACTCAGACCTCTTGTCTACTGTGAAGTACTGCTCAAAGAACACTCTTTTAAACTCTTCCCACGAGAGATTTGCCAAATCTACCGACAGCTTTGCTCCCTCCCACCAGATCATTGCATCATCTCTTAACATATAGATAGCACACCTATGCCTATCCAGATCTGGAATCTTAAGGTACTCAAAAATAACTTCCATATACTTGATCCAGCTCTCAGCAACAAGTGGATCTGTTTTACCACTGAACTCCTTTGGTTTCTGTCTTCGAAACCTCTCCTGGGCACCAGATCATTGCATCATCTCTTAACATATAGATAGCACACCTATGCCTATCCAGATCTGGAATCTTAAGGTACTCAAAAATAACTTCCATATACTTGATCCAGCTCTCAGCAACAAGTGGATCTGTTTTACCACTGAACTCCTTTGGTTTCTGTCTTCGAAACCTCTCCTGGGAATCGTCATGATTGGGTCCCTTGCTGCTGGGAGATTGGCCATTGCCTCTGCCGGATTGCTCTACTAACAGCTCTAAGAGTTGGGTAATACGAGCATTACTATCTGGACTAGGTTCTCCTACAGGGGTGCTTCCTCTACCTGTGAGACCTGGATTTGTATTAAGATTTATTTGTTGATTGTATCGGTTTTTGGGAGTTTTCTGCTGGTCAAATCTCTGTTTGAGAGTTTGGTTTACATTTTCGGGTCCGAAATAGCATTTGGAGCAATTCTGGAAGTTTTTGTGTTTTTGAGATTTTTGAGTATCAGCTGGTTTTGTGAGCTAGAAGCTGGTCGGTGGCAAAACCAGTCGAAGCGTGTTTTAGCGTGAGATTCCTGAAACGCCGTCGTTTGCGTGAAGTCTGGTTGCGCGTGTTGAAATCAGCAGATGCATTAGTGTATTTGCGTTGAGGGCTAATACGACTGCGTTTAGTTTAGTTGGCGCGACGTTGTTTGGATGTTGCGTCTGGTACCAGCCGGTGGAATTGCGTGTTTGTGTCTGCTGGTTGTTCAGCAGAAGAAGATGTCAACGCGGGTCAACATTCCTGTAGCTCGAGAGGAAATGTCGTCGTTTGGATGTTGCGACTGATTGTCCAGCTGCGAGAGATTTGTTCGTTACTGTAGCTTGCTGCTGGTATTTAGCGAGTGCTGCTATCAGATTTGATGACGTCAGTGGAGCGATGTCGTTTGGGTTAGTTGCAACGCTGCGTTTTGAGGTTGCGACTGGAACCAGTAGAGAGAAGCGTTTCATTGTTTTGTTCTTGCGACTGGATACCCAGCTGCTGGTATAGTATCCTATGCATCGTCGTTTGAGTAAGTTGGTGCGACGCCGTTTTGAGAACCAGCCGTTAGTTTGCTTTGCGATTTGTTGTAGCGTTGTTGGAGAAATCAGCAGTTGGTTCCTTGTGTCTGCTGTTTGTAGTGTTCCTGCTGGCTTGTTGGTACCTGCTGATTTTGTCGGTGGATTGTTTTTAAGATTTCAGCAGTTGTGGGAATTATTTAATGAAGACTTGGTCTTCGAATTTGTGATATCAGTTCCCATACTTAGAAATTTCCAGCCTTTCGTTCTTTGTTTCTCGAACCCTAGAGTACTGTTCATCGTGAGGTTTTCCGGTGAATTCCCGTTCTGGTTTTTGGTGAGACCTTGTTCCTAGCCATAGTTTTAAGCTTTCTTTGTAATTGTTGAGGTATATTGAGCAGCTGGTTGAGTGTGACTCTCAGCCGTGAGCTTGATTAGCAACCCGTTAGATTTATGTTGTGTATGCCGTGTGTTTATTAGGCTTTTACCAGTCTTCGGGATTTCCTTGTGGTAACCAGTGTGTGCTATTTGTAGCCCAGGAGTATAAGGTACGGATTTGAGCTTGATTTAGCTTGGGATTGGCGTGAGATATTATGCGTGGCTGCTGGGATGTTTCGGTGAACTTATCTGTGTATTGCTTGCTGAGCATTGGTGTTTATGCTAGCTGTTTCATGTGAATTGCATACACGCATTCGTTCACGCATATTTCAGATCCCTTATGTATCGTATTTTGCAGCCTTGTATCTTGTATTGCTGTTGTTGATTCTTACCAGGATGCGAGGGCGAGCGGTGATACCGCACTCTCATCTCCCTGCTGGGATCGTTAGCCACCATGAGCCGAGTGGTTAACTACCACAGTTCATGAGCGAGGCAACAGCAGGTTGGATTGTTTGATGCATCTGGTAATTGGGTGTAGTGTCATGGCGATTGGCTCATTACCACACTGTGAACACACCCCGTGGCCACTGTATGTTGTTGATGATTCTTGGAGCTATGTTTGAGTTCCTTAGCTCCCTCGAGGGTCGAGCCTTCCATTGTTATCCGGCGTCTCATGCATAGCATCTGCATTTTATCTTATGCATTCTTTTAGCTTTATCTGTTGCTCTCCGTACTGGGGTTTGACCCCATGTCCCTCTGGGGCTTGGTTTGTTTCTTTGTTATGTTGTTTTTAGGAAACCCAGGTTCTACAGCTGGTCGTGGTTTTAACCCAGCTGGTGGTGCCCCAGGAGGTGGCTAGCATGTCCCAGTTGCATATAGCATACTTATATATATGTATCAGTTAGCCAGTGGGATGCCCTGTGCTTTGTCGTTGTACCCGTAGGGGAGTCTGATACATGTTGTGAATTATGTATGCTTTATTGTTGGTTGTTTTATGAATTGGGAAACTTATTTTAAGTATCGTTGTATTTTAAATTATATGTTTAAAACCGTCGGGCCTAAAAGCGAAAATTTTACCCACTTTTTGATAGCTTCCGCATGTGTTGTCTGTTTAGAGCACGAAGCCTGACACTACCTCTTCCTCTTCCTCTTCTTGACATCTTAAGCTATAGCCCGCAATCCACCACAAAAGAACATCAGAACTGATAAGAGAAAGAACTCTTAACGTAACAATAAAAATCACAGATCAGGAGATGCAGACGGAAAAAGCTGTTCCAGACTGGGAAGTGTGTGTTTATCTCAGAACCATGCTCTGATACCAAGTTGTGATACCCAAACCCATGGGAATCCACGGAATTGAAGTAAATAAAAATCGAAAGAAATAGAAGGACTAAATTAGGAATAGAGTAAGATGTATTTCCTTACACAAAACTGAAATATAGCAGATGGCGCCAAAAGTAAACAGTAGAAACAGATTTGAAATATAAGACTTCAGATTTGGATTACAAAAAAATCAGATATTACAACTATTGGAACTCTATATGAATTCTCTATTGTTGTAATGCATCTTAATACAGTTTGTCAAAAGATCAAAAACAACAACAGCTAAGTCTACGCGGAAACGCTGGCCATTGACAAACTCACGCAGCCCCCAAATCTGGTTCAACTGGTGCCACCCGCCTGCCCGTGAGCTGCCTCACCTGCATCAGGAAAACTAGTGAGCCTAGGGGCTCAACAAGTAAAACTGAGGATAACAAAGATCACGTAAATTCAGGCATAACTGTATAAAAATACATAAATTAAAGGAAGACATCTGAATCTGAAATCTCGCTACTGAAAAAAAAAACATATCGGAACATCAAATCTGAATTGCTTCGTACTGAGTGACTTATGGTCTAGAGGCTCTCTGGTGGTCCTTGTGCATGAAGCATGTTATCTGAATCAGTAACTCTCTGTTAAGGGATTATAGTACTTCCATAATCTTGGTCCCTTCTGATATGAAGGGATTACAGTTATACCGTAATCTTGGTCCCTTCCTGATTGACCGGGTCCTCTACGCCATAAGTCCTTAAAACTGAAACTTTACTTCCTTTACTTTAAAAGATCTTTTATACTTTGCTTTCGATCAAAGATCGATTACTGAAACTGGTAGATTCACTGCTATGAAACTCTTTTTATCTTTAAAAACATTACTGAGTGTATAGCTGGACTAGGAGCTGATGATAGCAAAGACCATCTCTGAAAAGAAACAACTTGAGAGTGCAAACAGGTTTGGGTTGAAGAAAACAAATCTCAGGTGTGAAAACAGATCACAGGCGTGAATAAAAGCTTTGACTAGAGAAAATAGCTTGTGAATAGGTGAAACAGATCTGGTTCTATGTAAACAGATTTCACGTAGAAAACAGATCTGACTGAGAAACAGTAATAAATGCTTCAGGGCAAGACTTCAGATTTGGAAGGTCACTCAGTTGTGAGAAACACATCAAACAGATTTGGCTAAGATACTGCTTTCGCGTAGGAAATAGACTTGGCTAAGAAACGCGAAAATACTGCATAAACTCAGACAGTCCCTAAACGAACTAGCTTTCACTTATCCAATCGAAATAAAAATCCCAATCGAACCAGCATCGCCTATATGCTTAGATTCAATGTCCAGAACTTCCGCAGTACATAGGAACGACGAGAAACATTTCTTGGCTTATCTCAACTGGAATCTGTACAACTCAGTCTTTTTTAAAACACGGCTGCTTACTAAAAGTTAACTAAAACATCAAAGCAGTGAATCCATAACTTAACATAAACTCGAACTGGAACAGGCAAGCATACACAGAATACAACGAAGCAATATATATGTTTTCCAGGTGCAGCAAGAATTAGATTTACTTGCCTCAAAAGAAGGTCGCAACGAGCAGATGCCCTCGACCGGAAATCTCCTCAAGCACACCTCTGATAGATTCTTAAATATTTGAGAGAACTAAAAGTTTTCTTTCATCCAAAATGAATCCAGAATTTCACGTAAACCATTTTATACGTGGGAGCATGATTGTGTAGTAGGTGAAAACACTTGAGTAGGCATGGTTGTCGTGCCAAATCTTTGTCCTTTTTAAAAGATTTGCTAAAAACTCCATACTACTATTTTAATTTGGAATCTTGCTACATAAATTTAATAAAAACAGATCTCCCAACTAGAATTATTTTATTTTTAAAGGAAGTTTAGATCTGGACCATTTCGGATTTGTGTTTGGGGCGAAATTCTTCCGGAACCTTCTGGGCCAATGCTTATAAGCTGGAAGAAAAAGAAAGAAATCAGATTTGAACTGAAATCTGAATGATCGAAATCTCAAATCAGCCCTTGGAATATAAAGGCTAAACAATTTATGGTCCTATGGATTTTGGGGCGCTACACAGGTGATCCTGCTGTCGATTTTATGCCGACGGCTGGTGAGGACCTCTGATCTTTCGCTGCAGCTGCTACCCCGTGACCACTCAGATGCTTTTATGTTATTTTATTAAACATGTTCATATTTACGCAACAATTTATTTACTCTGATTTTAAGACAGAAATAATTATGTGATTTTTGAGATATTTATTTATTTATGTTCTAAAGTGATGTTGAGAAAAGATTTTAATGTTTGAATTATAATTTTAAAGAATGTTTATTCCGCATTTTATTTACAAAAAAAAATTTCTAGAGTTTCAGTTCGTTTCAACTGTATACGTACATCTTCATTAAATGTTTTTCCCTTTTTAGCATACTCTACGCTGTATCACGCTGAAAACATCTCTATATCTAGGATTAGCTCAAAGTAGTTCCAACTACGAATCAATATATAGAAATCAAACACTTCACATCAAACTATACGAAACCTCAAAGAGTTCTGAAATCCATTTTGCCAAGTTGTCCTTACTCAGATGGTTTCCCAATCTGATTTCTGTGTAGAACTTCTCTGATCTGGTTCAAGCTGTTCTACTTCTAATCTGCTCTGTACTAATCCAGATAGTGATCTTAGTTCACAACTATTTTCTTCTGTAGAAACACAAGCCTTCCTGACTGCATCCATCTCTTCTCAAAGAATCTGGCTTGTCCTTTACTAACGCTATCGCTGAACCAGTTCTGCTCTGAGCTGTTCTCAATAGATCGAATACAAGTTGTTCTATCTGATTTGTTTTAATATACTCTTCTCTTGTAAACTGATCTGAACTAAACTGATCTTCTATCAACTGATAAACTGAATAGATATAAGTTCTGCTCTTCCGAGCTGATTTGTCTTTAACCAGCTCGGTTAAATATCTTGAGCTGGTTTGTCTTTAATCATCTTTGCTCTAGTCTCTAAGTCTCTAAGCTGATTTTACCTTAACCAGCTTAGCTTTGTCCAGCTTAGCTCTGATATGGTTTCAATACTCAACGCAGTAAGCTTCGTCTTGAATTGGTTGATCCATCTCTGAGCTGATTAATCTCTTTTATTGTCTTCACCAAAACTTATAAATTTACTTCCACAAGTAGTGTATGGATTTGCTTGCTCCACCGGCATGACAAATATTCTGCCCTGTACAGGATGCCTTAGCTGTGGACACGCATTGGATGTGTGGCACCCTAGTCCGCCGATTTACAAAACAATCTCGAAAGTACGAGGAAAAAACGTACAACTTTTTCAAATTTTATAAATTTCTAAGAAGACATATGATTCAGGGATGGTTGTGCGATAAAAGAAACGATTTATCTCACACAAGGGAAAACAGATCAGGGGTGGATATGGTAAGAACTGATGATAATTAGTCATGCTTAATGGTTTCATGGTTCTGGTTTCGGAGTTGTTCCAATCGGTTCTGGATCAGGTTGAATCGGAACCGGTTCTAACCGTTTCCGATTCCGTCCGGTTTCGAAGCAAAAAACTCGGAACTGGGAAAATCCATTACCGAATTCGATAGTGTATGAATCGATTCCGAACAGGTTCCAACTAATTTCCGAACCGGTTCCGTACCGGTTTCAAACCCAATAATTTTAAATAATTTAAATCTTTTTAAATTAATTGGTAAGTAATCAATTTTTCGTTGAAGTGTTTTCAAGAGAAAATGTATAATGTGAAATATTAAAATACTTGAAACATGAAATTCATTAAATATCTAAATTACATCTCGATTTATTAAATTTCGAATATTCTTCGTCTTCATCGGAACTTGAGCTTGCAAATTCATCAATCGCTCCAGCAGTCCAATTCTTTTTTTCTGTAGCCAACCGATCTTGTAAACATGTTAGTATGCCAAGAGTCTCTGCGTTTAAATTAGTTCGTTGGTCTCCAATAATTCAGCCAGACATTGAAAAAGCTTATTCGGAAGCAACACTTGAAGCTTGAACAGGTAAGATGTCTCTTGCAATTGTTGCTAGAATAGGATAAAGTTGTGAATTTTCTTTCCACCATTCCAAAACATCATTTTTCGGAGTTTCAATATATTGACTCAAGTAGAGCTGATCTCATTTGAATTTAGTTTTGTTACTGATTTTCCTTTGAACTTTTGCCGCTTGAAATTTTGGTAGAAGTCGAGGGCACCCATTTTGCCTTGTTGTGTCGACCTTTCCTCCGACTCCGGCTGCTTGCTCGGTGTACTCTGTTCATTTGCTTACAAATCAAACAATTCTTGGATAGAATGCATGATTGACTTCTTTTGATCGTCAACATTCTTTCCAAGAAATTTAGCGTAATAGTCAAAAAATATATCGAAAGCAACTTGACCTTGACTAGGATCAAGAAATGCCGCCAATCCATGCACAAGTGGGATAGTCCCAATAATTAAAAAAATTATCCTCCATACTTGAAACAAATAAATGCAAATGTGGGTTCTCACGAAATTCAATATTTAAAAAAACATATTAAAAATCAAAGGTAAAAACATCGGTGCAGTAGGATAGTGTATGCCAGAAAATTTTTGATCGTCCCTTTAAAAATTTTCAATAAAGAAACACATTGAGTTAAAACGTACCAATCAGATTCAGCAATAATAAAGCTTCTGCAGCAATATTGTTATAAAATGGAGTGATCAAATCTTTAAAACGTAATAAATTACTTAGCAAGTGATACAGAGAATTCCATCGAGTGTCAATAGGCTGGGGAAATTTTTTAAATCTAACTGAAATAGAAATACGCAGTTGTTTCCAGTCACGACCATATCTTCTTTCACATAATAGTTTCCCACATACTTTAAATTTTTCTATAGCAGTACCCAAAGCATCATCGAATGCACATTTAATACATAAGTTTATCACATGACATGCATATCTCACATGAAGAAATTCATCATCTAAAATTGGTTTTAATGAATCTTTAAGGTATCTAAGCGCATAATTATTGGCACTCACATTATCTAATGTTATAGACATAATTTATTTTGTATGCCAATAACTTTAGCAACATTTAAAACATATAAAGAAATAGTGTAGCCGGAATGTGACAAATCTAATGCATCTGAAGATAAAATTCTTTTTTGCATTTTCCAAGTTTCATCAATCTAGTGACCTATAACGACAAGATAATATTGAGACTTGATATTAGTCCAAATATCAGTTGTCAAACTAACTCTACAAGACATACTCAAAAGATGCGAAATTAATGCCTCCTTGTATTCATTAACATCTCGAAACAATATTTCTTAAGTGTGTGTCTAGAAATATTGTGAAAACCAGGCTGAATAGTGCTAGTAAATTCAACAAACCTTCTTGTTCGGCTATTAGAAAAGGTTGTTCACATGTGATAGCGAATTTAACTATAGCTCTATGTGAAATTTCTTTCGTAATAGTAAAATTTTTATGAGTCAAAGAATTAATTTGTTGTTGGGTATGTTCTATACCAAGTGGTTATAAAGTATTAGGATCAAGTTTATGTACCTTTACCAAATGTTTTTTCAAAGTTCCAGTACCTCCTCCTTGATGGCACGTTTTATAAGCATATTCATATTTGCAAATTTCGCACACAGCTATAGCATCATTAGTACCTGGTTTTGGTTAAATTTCAAAGTGATCCCAAACGTTTCTTCGTTTCGCTCGGCAAGTGCTCATTGACGCCATCGTGTTGTTTGTTCCAGTGGACGACGGTGTTGGAACATTCCTATCGTCCTCTCCAACAAGTCTAATAGCCTCTTCCTCCTCGGGAGCGGCTTCAAGTTCATCGATGTCAGGCCTCGTTCTCAATCACAGAGTTTAACCACGCAAACACATAGCGGAAGCAATAAAATAGTGGCTAAAATTTCGCTTTTGGCCTGACTGAAAGATTACATTATTTAAAATACTGCAATACTCAAAATACAGGTTTTACAACGCTTAATACACAACTACATCTCATACAGCATACAAACATAGAGTGACTCCCAAATAAACAGAGCGATGAGTCTCTCGCTGAACATAGATACAATACAATATAACGAAAATATCATATGCATCTACTACATATAACTGGGACACTCTATCCACCTCTTGGGGCACTACCAGCTGGATCAACTCCACGACCAGCGATGAAACCATGGTAACCTGAAAACACACACAGGCAAACAAACACCAGCCCCAGAGGGACACGAGGTCAAACCCCAGTACGGAGAGCAACTGAAAAACAGCATAAGACAGCAACAGATAATATGAATGCTATGCATGAGATGAGGCTACAACCGAAGGCAGGGAGCCAAAGGAATCTCAAGAACAGATGAACAACATCAACAGAGCAACTGAGCAATGGTGGACACGGGGTGTGTGAGTATATGGGAGCTACCCACTCGTCTCAGCACATGGTACCAAATGCAAAACATAGCTCAACCTGTTGTTGCCCAACTCATGAGGTGTGGGAGCTAACCACTCCGCTCATAGTGGCTAACAGATCCCAGCAGGGAGATAAGAGTGACAGGAGTTACCCGCTCGGCCTCCAAACAGGCATCCTGGTACACACAGATGAAATACAACAAGGCACGGCTAACAATATCTGAGCTCAACATGATACATGAGTGAGTGCAAATGCAATAGATAACAACAAACAACACAAAGCATACACTGCACCACGGAACAGTAAGAAATGACACTTATCCATGCCAAATCCAACGCTGTAAAACAAGCTCACATCCATACCTTAGCTCTGAGCTATAATTACAACAACGAAGTCCCGATCAACACAGATCCGAGAACCTGCTAAGAAACAACGCACAAAATCTCAGGGAAAGTAGCACAGAAACTACGAATTGGGAGCTACGAGCTCAACCAAATCTATCCTACCCTTCTAACACAACAGAAGCTATAAACGAAGCACAAGGTAGGATCTTAACGCTTACCCAGCAAGCTACCTGAACGGCAGAAGCAAAGCCACGCTTATGCTAACAGACTACAGAAGGGAGATGTCTCGCGATCTCCTTACAGCTAATCCCAAGCCTGCGAAAGAGGCATGAGCAGAATCGCCTTGACAAGAGGAGTCCAGCGCTACCACTCTTGTCTCCGTCGGAGCTGTCTACCATCGGCAATCGGAGAAGGTAAGGTTCGGTGAACAGTAGCTAGGGTATCGCGACAGGATTCGCTATCGGGAAATATTCTAAGGCTGAATAATAAAGAACGAAGGCAAAGTCCTCTATTTAAAGGTCAAATCTACTCAAATCTAATGAACAGAACCAATCGACACTTTTGTCTCAAAACTAATTTCCCACTCGGATCTGAATCTCACAACAGATTTGACTCTACACCAAAACAGATCCTGACTTATCCAAACAACGTCGCACAGAGTCTACTGTCGCATGTACACACGTCACCTGCTACTCGAATCTGAAATGCTAAACAGCATCGCCTCACAAACACTCAAATCCTATCGAAATATGAATCTCGCCCGCTAGACCAAAACGTTGTCGCTCCAACTAATCCAAACGACGTAGTTTAGCTACTCGCTACAGAAACACGCTGGCTCATATCTGAACACCTGCGATACCAGATTCCATCACCACAACTGAGCGCGATCACCAGCGCTGACCATCACTCACATCTGATCAGTTCCCGTGGAAATACTCCAACTCTCCAGATCTGATTCAAGGACTTATATAACTCCGATAGCTCCACCAAGCTTACCAACTCAAAGCTGACTCATCCCTGATCTGTTCAAGCCAAATCTGATCTATGTTAAACCCGATTAATTAACTCAATTAATCTTGTAAACTTTTGGGTCTCACAATCGAAGCCGAGAACATGGCCAAAATCATCACCAAATTCGGGAATGGTGGGAGGAAGTTCGCATTGAGCACCATCACGATTCGAAGATAAAGCCATCACAATTTTTTTGGCTTAAATGTTCAATATAGAGAGAACTTAGAGTGAAAATGGAGATATAGAGAATGAGATTGTGTGGAAAATAGTTTAGAACTCATCCATATATATAGCAATTTGGTAATTGGTAATTGGAAATTAAGAATTTCAAGTTTAATTTGTAATTGGCAACTAAGAATTGCAAGTTTAATTGGTAATTGGAATTAAGAATTTCAAGTTTTCAATGTAACCATTGGCCCTTTTTTTCATTTTTTAATTTTTTTAAAATATATGGTTCTAGTTCCAATTTCGAATCCCAAACTTGGAACCGATTCAGATTCGGAACCAGAACCGGGTGGTTTCAGATCAGGTTCCTTAATACCAGTTTCGGTTTGGATTTAATGGGCCGATTCGGATCGGTTCCGGGTCGAACCGGCCCATTAAGCAACCCTAATGATAATTACGTAAGTTTATCACACACGGACTAGGAAACAATAATTGTAATAAGGTCGTTTGGACGTTCAGCACAAACAGCTCGCCGGTTATAACAGCTTAGAGTAAATCAGATCGCAAAACATCTTATGGGCTGTAACAGCTCAGAACGAAATAGATTGGAGTACGAATATACTAACATAGAAATCTTTTAATACAAATAGCTCGAAATCAGTTTAGAAACAATTTGAACTGAAATAGTCTGATACAACTTTGTTCACAACAGAGAGGCGGCATGTAGTATCACGGAAACGCTAGCCCATCGATAAACACATTTCCCCATTCTGTTCCAGCTCACGTCGTCCAGCTCTCAAGGAATCTTCTCACCTACAACCATGAAATCTAGTGAGTCTAGGGGCTCAGCAGGTAATCAGGTAATAGAAAAAGCTCCACACCGTTAAACATAAGATTTAACATAAAGGAAGTAAACATTAATCATAAAATTTCTTAAAATCTGCGCTTATAAAATAACCCATTCATTTTTGTGTATGAGATATGGCACAAAAGCTCTCCTTAGATCGGGTCGCTTGATCAAGCTCATCTGATATCAAGCTCTGGGGAATAATCCCAAATTGTAATATGTGAAGGGGTATATAGGTTCATCAACCCATAATCATTGTCCTTCCTTTTTTTAGGGGCACACTGGTTCCAGCGTCCTCACCTTCCTATGCTGACCGTCTGTTATCTTTGCCACATGTCATAAAACTTTGAAATCACTTCCTTTAAACTTAATGAAATATGGCATGGAAACTTCTATCATTCGTCCTTCGTAACCTTGCCATATACCATTAAACCATTGTACTATCAGATCGCACAGACTAGAAAACAGATCATTGCTTAGCTTGTATATGACAATCTTTAGATATGATATTCGCATTTACTTATGGCATTCTTTATTTTCATTATGTTATATAATGTTAACAATAGTGTTGGATAAAGACCTAGAATGCACCATAGTGTATGTTAGATGTGATAGTGGGTATGACGGCTATCATGAAACACATCTAATAGTCACTGTGTATTCCGAACTCGTTCCTAGTCTATTGGGCCGTCAAAATGAGGATAAGACAGCCCGAGCTTGAGACTAGCATCTGCGATGTGAAGTACCATGTTTCATTGGTAGGGAACATTGTGATGTTCTGAGCATTCAGATGGATAGTGACCTGGTGATCTATCGAACTACCCTCGTTCGAACTTTTCAAGTGGTTACCATTTGTCGAGTGGATAAGTCCGAGGTCTTGGTTGTACTGATTAGTCCTCACGACTCGAAACGTCATTGAGACTCTACATGATAGGTGTCTCACTTTGACCCGTTTGCCGACTCACTTGGGGTCATTAGGCGGCGGGATTGGCTGAGGTCCCGATGCATGTAGGAGTCGATGCTTCGTGTCGAGGATTCACCGCTCGCTTTCATGCGTGGATATACTATGCTATCTGAGGGGATAATAGTGTATAAATCTCTGGACAGAGTACTGGATGCGTTTTAGGTAAATGGGTTTACCTAGTAACACTCGCGATGTCACTATTCGATCTCCAAGATATATGCATAGATATCGGATCTCTAGGGACTCTCGATTTACCAATGGTCGTTGATCTGATCGGGATATATGAGTTGAAAGGACCGTACTGTATGCTAACCACGACCAACTGGTTCTTGCATGCACTATCAGTGATACCTAGGGGATCATGGGGCGATGTTTCTAGGTGCTTTACCATGATCCGATGGGCAAGTCCGAAATTGTGATTTCGGAGCCGCAATGGTTGTGGGCCCACGGCTAGCTGTATCCCTGAACCATTGAGGGTCACACAAGTACTGGATTCATGATTCCCGCATGGAAACTGAGCTCAATGTGTTGATCACTTGAGGAGGATTTTAGGGAGTGTGACTTCCTAAAAGTAAACAGGGGTCAAATTGCGATTTCCCACTGTTGAGGGGCAAAACTGTCATTTTGGACTAGGTATCTGAAAAATTGTTTTTCGCATCATAACGTTCAGTTTTGGAAACTGAGTCGATCGATCCGATCTGATTGTCGATCGGAGTTATGATGAAACCGTGGTGAACTAAACGAGCCTAATGTTCATATGGACCTGGGTTTGACCCAAGTCCATTGGGCCGGTTCAAGCCCGTCTACCATCTTTATTAATTAAGTTGGTTAGGGCTTAATTAATACACACAACATAACAACTAACCCTAGCCTCCAAGACCTAAGTCTCGGCCGCCCCTCCACCTCTCCTCCCTCACGGCCACGCGTCGCCGTCCGCGCCACCACGCGACGCCGCCCCGTGATCGGACTTGCTCCGATCATCGTGCTGAGGAGATTCCATCCGTGATAAAATCCGTCAAGTCTTCTAGTGCAGATTGATGGAGGAAGATTGATTCCGGTCGTGGACCTGATTGGAGGATCTACCGCCGCCTACCGAGAAGAGCCAGATTTTCCCTGTGATTTCTGGTTGGAGCCAGGCGCCTAGACGCCAGTAAGGTAACAAATCTGTGAACACCCTATGTATGTTTGTAGATTTATATTGATGTATTGAACGCTTTCCGGGGCTATTTTTGATTTCCGCTGCGCCCCTGGGAAGTGGGAACCGGATCCGCCACCGTATGCCAACAGTGGTATCAGAGCTCAGGCTCGGATCCTTCAATACATATTGTTTCCTGAATTGCATCTAGATCTCGAATTTCAGAATTGTAGAACAAAAAAAAAAAAATTTTTTGTGCTGGCCGCCGGCCGCCGTCGTGGGTGGCGCAACATCGCGCGTCGCGCGCGATAGCCAGCGCGCTGGCCGCACTTGGTTGCTCAACGAAGGTGCGAGATTGCGGCCGGCCATTGCATGCTTGATGCGCCGCTGTCTTGCGCATAATGCTGGGCGGAACGCCACCATGCGCCGCGCATATCGCGGCAGCGCGCGGCCTTGTGCCGCGCGCTAAATGGTGGCGACGGCCGCCGCCGTGCGGCCGCCGCCCGACGTTTTCCGGCAGCGGGTTGCGACCTGTTTTGACTTCTGAATTTTGTTCCGGCCTGTCCCGGGCAGCCCATGAAGTTTTTGGGCCAATATTCGATATTGGGCCGATTTTGGTCGATTTTGAAATTTTGAGATTTTTGGGCCGAAAATTGTTTTAAGCCCAATTTAATGCAATTAAAATTGCAAAATATGATTTTAGTTATGAAATATGATTTTATAATTAAAATATGATTTTGTTGATTAAAATATGATTTTATCGACAAAATGCGATTTTATTATAAAATGCGATTTTATAATTAAAATATGATTTTGTGGGTAAATAATTTGATTATTTAAATTTATGCATATTAATTAGATTGATTGCATGTTTGGGATGATCGAGAGTCGTGCCCAATATGTTAGGTGTATGCTTTAGGTTTTGCGATTTCGGTTGTAATATATTTTTGTGGACCCAGGTCCGTGATTGGCAACCACGGACCGCATAGCTCTCGCGATCGATCATCCCAAAGTTATATATATTTGATATATGTTAGTTGAATCCGCATGTTTTAAGTTATGATTTAAAATTGCATGAGACCAAATTTTCAAAAATAAAATCCCTCGTTATAAATATGATTTAAAACTGATATCAAGATTAAAAGTTTATTCGATAAACTAAAGGGAATTTAAATATGTTTAAATTATCCCTACCTTCCATCAATAATGGGTGTACGCCGATGCTACCCGCATACATGACCCCGGCTCATATTATTGAGGGGGTTATGTATGCCGGAAAGCTGTCCACGCCATTGACAATTGTTGTGAGTCGATTGGAACTCCCTTTAACGTTGGCTCATATTATTGGGGACGTTAAGGGGACCGTCCTTCACGACTCAACATTAATGGGTCATCTTGACATGTAATAGTAAACGGCGTCATATTATTGGGCCCTTACTGGACATGAGGTGAATACATGGAGGTTGCACCGGTTGCAATTGGAAACTACCTTTTGGGGGTCACGGTTGGCTGATATTATTCGGGACCATGATCGCTCGATTGGACTCTGTGTACCCACTAAGGAAACTTGCTTTCCCGATTTTATTTGAGGGTGGTGAAATCGTTAAAATAGTGGGAGAGTAATTCATAAAACTAAATGACCATGTTTTATGTCTTAGCAATTTTCTTATGTAGTTAGTGATGCATGTCAGTTTTCTTTTCAGTATTACTGCTTACAAAATGTCTTCGATGAAAAACCCACTCGCTGCTATACTGGATAGCAACAAGTTCACCGTTCTGAACTACCAAGACTGGCTTCGAAACCTCAACATTGTGTTGGCTTCGGAGAAACTTCTTTATACGATAGAGAAGATCCCTCCGAAGGAAGCCCCTGCCGATATCAGCCCTGAGGAGTAAATTTATGCATATTAATTAGATTGATTGCATGTTTGGGATGATCGAGAGTCGTGCCCAATATGTTAGGTGTATGCTTTAGGTTTTACGATTTCGGTTGTATTTAATATTGTTGATTATCATTTAAAGTGGGTCTGTTTGTGGCCCGTTCCCACCCCTTAAAATTGTATCCCTTACTTGTCATGGCAATTTAAATGTAAATTACTAGATTTAGTGGGAGGATAATGTGAAGACGGTGGACATGACGATCAAAGATATTGAAGACCGAAGATCTGTAAAACGGAAGCAATTGTAATAGGATTGCATTGCATATTGCATTTCACCTAGGACTGGACCCAGGTCCGTGACTGGCAGCCACGGACCGCATAGCTCTCGCGATCGATCATCCCAAAGTTATATATATTTGATATATGTTAGTTGAATCCGCATGTTTTAAGTTATGATTTAAAATTGCATGAGACCAAATTTTCAAAAATAAAATCCCTCGTTATAAATATGATTTAAAACTGATATCAAGATTAAAAGTTTATTCGATAAACTAAAGGGAATTTAAATATGTTTAAATTATCCCTACCTTCCATCAATAATGGGTGTACGCCGATGCTACCCGCATACATGACCCCGGCTCATATTATTGAGGGGGTTAGTGTATGCCGGAAAGCTGTCCACGCCATTGACAATTGTTGTGAGTCGATTGGAACTCCCTTTAACGTTGGCTCATATTATTGGGGACGTTAAGGGGACCGTCCTTCACGACTCAACATTGATGGGTCATCTTGACACGTGACAGTAAACGGCGTCATATTATTGGGCCCTTACTGGACGTGAGGTAAATACATGGAGGTTGCACCGGCTGCAATCGAAAACTATCTTTTGGGGGTCATGGATGGCTGATATTATTCGGGTCCATGGTCGCTTGATTGGGCTCCGTGTACCCACTAAAGAAACCTGTTTTCTCGATTTCATTAGAGGGTGGTGAAATCGTTAAAATAGTGGGAGGGTAATTCATAAAACTAAATGACCATGTTTTATGTCTTAGCTTATATCTTATATAGTTAGTAATGTATGTCTGTTTTCCTCTCAGTATTACTGCATAATTATTGGGGACGTTAAGGGGACCGTCCTTCACGACTTTAATGTAATGGGTCATCTTGACATGTAATAGTAAACGGCGTCATATTATTGGGCCCTTACTGGACATGAGGTGAAGGAGGTTGCATTGACCGGTTGCAATCGGAAACTACCTTTCAGGGGTCATGGATGGCTGATATTATTCGGGTCCTTTTTGTGTTGGCTTCGGAGAAACTTCTTTATACGATAGAGAAGATCCCTCCGAAGGAAGCCCCTGCCGATATCAGCCCTGAGGAGCTGGTTACGCTTAAACAATGGTGGGACGACGAGCTTAAGACTCGATGCTATGTGATGGTATCGATGTCCAACGAAATGCAACGGCGCTTTGAGAAGACGAAGTATGCTGCTGACATACTCTTTCATCTCCAGGAGCTGTACGGGGAGAACTCTCGACATGAGAGGTTCACGGCTGTCAAGGAGCTGATGACGAGCCGCATGCGCGATGGGACTTCGGTCCGCGAGCATGGG
>KQ999371.1:19251-38664 GCA_001598015.1 Dorcoceras hygrometricum | reverse complement strand
CTAGCTTCCAGTGTGACGTGGATGATTCGAAATCAACCTCTGGATTTGATTCATGCTCAATGGTGGTGCTGTCTCTTGGAAGAGTTCCAAGCAAGACACCATCGCGGATTCAACCACTGAGGCTGAGTACATTGCAGCATCAGCTGCTGCTAAGGAGGCCGTATGGATAAGGAATTTCGTCGAAGAGTTGGGCGTCATTCCTAATGGATTTGGTCCAGTCCCGGTGTACTGCGACAACATGGGTGCCGTTGCGCAAGCAAAGGAGCCTAGGTCTCACCAAAGATCCAAACACATACTGAGGAAATACCACATAATCCGGGATATTGTGGCTAGAGGTGACATAGCAGTTGAGAGAGTCGCCTCTGCGGACAACGTTGCTGACCCACTTACGACGCCCTTGCCTGGACCATTGTTTGAAAAATATCGCGAAACAATGGGACTGCGTCTGATGAGTAGTTGGCTTTAGGGCAAGTGGGAGATTGTTAGAGTAGATGCCCAACTAGCCAACTTGTGGCGTGTGGGTTTATAGACTCTTGTATATGACAATCTTTATATATGATATTCGCATTTATTATATGGCGTTCTTTACTTTCATTGTGTGTATGATGATTTACAATTGCGTTGAGTAAAGACCTAGAATGCACTAAAGTGTATGTTAGATGTGATAGTGGGTATGACGGCTATCATGAAACACATCTAATAGTCACTGTGTATTCTGAACATGTTCCTAGTCAATTGGGCCGTCAAAATGAGGATAAGGCCGCCCGAGTTCGAGACTAGTATCTACGATGCGAAGTACCATGTTTCATTGGTAGGGAACATTGTGATGTTCTGAGCATGCAGATAGATAGTAACCTGGTGATCTATCGAACTACCCTCGTTCGGACTTTCCAAGTGGTTACCATTTATCGAGTGGATAAGTCCGAGGTCTTGGTTGTACTGATTAGTCCTCACGACTCGAAACGTCATTTAGACTCTACATGATAGGCGTCTCACTTTGACCCGTTTTCCGACTCACTTGGGGTCATAAGGCGTCGGGATTGGGTGAGACCCCGATGCATGTAGGAGTCGATGCATCGTTGTCGAGGATTCACCGCTCGCAGACATGCGTGGATATCCTATGCTATCTGAGGGGATAATAGTGTATGAATCTCTGGCCAGAGTACCAGAAGTGTTTTAGGTAAATGTGTTTACCTAGTTACACTCGCGATGTCACTATTCGATCTCCAAGATGTATGCATAGCTATCGGATCTATAGCGACTCTCGTTTTACCAATGGTCGTTGATCTGATCGGGATATATGGATTGAAAGGACCGTACTGTATGCTAACCACGACCAACTGGTTCTTGCAGGCACTATCAGTGATACCTAGGGGATCATGGGGCGATGTTGCTAGACGCTTTACCATGATCCGATGGGCAAGTCCGGAATTGTGATTCCGGAGCCACAATGGTTGTGGGCCCACGTCTAGCTGTATCCCTGAACCATTGAGGGTCACACAAGTACTGGATTCGAGATTCCCGCACGGATACTCAACTCAATGTGTTGAGCATGAGAAGGGGATTTTGGGAGTACGACTTCCTAAAAAGTCAACAGAGGTCAAATCGTGATTTGCTGATGTTGAGGGGCAAAACGATCATTTTGCACTGGGGTTCTGAAAAATGGTTTTTCAGATCATAGTATTCAGTTTTGGAAACTGAGTCGATCGGTCCGATTTGATCGACGATCGGAGTTATAATGAAGTCTCGGTGATGGGGATGAACTGAATATTCATCCGTTGGACCCGGGCCCGTTGGGCCGGTCCAAGTCCACCTTTTTAATTCTACTTAAGGTAGAATTAAGCCAAGACTTAATACATTTTAACACTAGACTCTAAACCCTAACCCTAGCATTGGTAGCCGCCCCCCTCTCTCTCAAAGAGCCGCCGCCGCCGCCGCCTCTTCGCCGGAATTTGTTCCGGCCAATTTTGACGAGGAGAATCCGTCCGCGCAGATCTCGTCAGCTCTTCTAGTGCAGGCTGACGAAGGAATCTAGTCTCCGGTCATGGACCTGATTGGCGTTAACTACCGCAGTCTATCGTGAAGTGCCGTTTTCTTTATGAAACCGGTCGGAGCCAGGCACGAGTTGCCAGCAAGGTAGTGTTTTGAACACCCTATGAATGTCATATTGTGTATTGTTTATCGTATTGATCGTCTCCCGGACATGTTTTTCTGTTCTTCCGCTGCCTCGCCGGGGGGTGTGATCCGGATCCCCAACAATTTTATCAATGGGTTGATGCCATGATAAGACACGATGTCATGCTTGCTGAACCAGCTGATTACAGAGCAGCTGTAAATAAAGCCCTACGTGCTGAGCAGGATTGGAAGATGATTGAGGATGATCGACAATTGAAGCGTCAAGCCTTCCAGAATAAGGACCACAGACAATCGAAGAAGCCAAAGAACAATCATCAAGGGACTCAAGGAAAAGGGCCCATAGCAGCTCAACCTATCACCACAGTTCCTAAAGCTGGGAACAAGCCAGTTTAGCTGTGAGACCCGAAAGCTGATAAGATTAATTTGTTAATTAATCGGGTTTTATTGAGATCATATTTGAGTGTGATCGAATCTGGGTGATCAGCTTTGAGATCAGCTTTGCGTTGGTGTGCTTGGAGAAGCTATCGGGTTTTGTTTTAGTCCTTAAAATAGTTCTGGAGAGTTAGAGTTTGGCGCGGAATCTGTTCAGTAGTGAGTGCTGGATCATCGCTTGGTGCTAGAGTTCAGCAGTCGTAGCGGGATCAGTTGTCGCTGAGCAGTAGAGAGCGCGCTAGCGTGTTTCAGCAGTGAGTAGCTAAGCGTCGTCGTTGGATTAGTTGGTACGTCGTCGTTTGGATTAGTTGGAACGACAGCGTTTTGGATTAGCGAAGAAGACTCAGCTGTGAGTTGTGTTAGCTTCAGCTGTGTGAGAGATCTGTTGTTGTGTTGCGAACAGATGTTGGTTAGTGTTCAGCAGTGAGTAGCGGGTGACGTGTCCAGTTGCGACAGTAGTTCTCTGCGACGTCGTTTGAGTTAGTAGTGATCGTTGTTTTGGCGTAGAGTGAGATCTGTTGCAAGATCTGTTTGCGAGCGGGTATAGCAGCTGTGATAGCTTAAGTTGTCGGTGGATCTGTTCCCAGTTGCTGTCATCAGTGAGATTTAATAGGGAGCTTGGCCTTGTTCTCTATTATTGTTCCCGACACTTAGAATATTTCCCGATAGCAAGATCTGTCGCGATACCCTAGTTACTGTTCACCGAACCTTATCTCCTTCTATTGCCGATGGTAGACAGCTCCGATTGAAGTAAGAGTGGTAGCGTTGGACTCCTCTTGCTGAGACGCTTCGTTTGGATATAGCTTTCGGAAGTTTTCTTGAAGCTGGTGAGGTGTGCGAAGACATCTCCCTTGTGTAGTCTGTTAGCGTAAGCGTCGGGTTCCGTCCTAGCTTGTTGGGGTAAGTGTTCAGACCCTGTCTTGTGTTGTTTATAGCTCTCTGCTGAGTTAGATGAGGTAGGATAGCGCTGGTCGAGTTCGTAGCTCCCAGCTGTTGTTTTTCTGTGCTTCGGTCCTTGAGCAGTTGCTTGTGTTGTCTTAGCAGGTGGTGGATCTGCATTGCTTGGACCCTGTTTGTAGTAATTGTTGCACAGAGATTTGAGGTACGGATGTGAGATTGTTTTACAGCGTGGAATTGGCATGGATATTATGTGTAATGTTGTGTCTGTTCTATATTGTTGTTGCTTGCATATGTTTCGTGATTTATATGGCAAGATGTTGCATTGCATACCTGTCATATCCAGTTCAGATCTTGTAGCCTTGCATTGTTGTTCTGTTCTTTTGCGTGCCAGGATGAGAGGGCGAGTGGAAATACCGCACTCTCATCTCCCTGCTTGGTTTAGTTAGCCACTATGGGTCGAGTGGTTAACTACAACAGTTCATGAGTTGGCAACGGCAGGTTGAGCAGTTGTGCAGCATCTGGTATCGGGTGTGGTGTAGAGATGAGTGGGTAATTCCCATATGCTTGTACACACACCGTGGCCACTATCTTTGCAGAATCTGTTGTCAGCTGTTGATCTATGCCTGAGTTCTTTGGCTCCCTGCTGTGGTTGTAGCCTTCGGATGTTGCCCTGTTTCTCATGCATAGCATCTGCATTTTATCTGTTGCTGTCTATTGCTGTTTTTCAGTTGCTCTCCGTACTGGGGTTTGACCCCGATGTCCATCTGGGGCTTGTGTTGTTTGCCTGTGTGTTGTTTCAGGTTTCCCAGATTTCTCTGCTGGTCGTGGCTTTGACTCAGCAGGAGGTGCCCCAGGAGGTGGTTAGAGTGTCCCAGTTAGCGTATAGCATATATGTACTAGTACTGTCAGCCGGGGAATGCCCTTTGTTTGTGGGATTTGGTTGTATGATGTAGTACTTGTATTTGTTTAAATGTTGTACTCTTGTACTGAGTGTTTGTAAATTGGGATACTTTAAGTATTGTTGTATTTTAAATTATATGTTTTAAACCGTCAGGCCTAAAGCGATAAATTTGCCACTATTTTATTGCTTCCGCATTGTGCTTTATGTGGTTTTGCTCTGATTTGTGCACCAGGGCTGACATTTTTGGTATCAGAGCTTAAGCTGGGATAAGCTCAATTTCTTTTGATCACATTGAGTCTAGGCACAGTGTTGTGTGTTGCATGTTCTTGATTATGTGATCTATTTGCTGCATTTAATTGTGCTGTATCTGTTCTCCTTACCCTCTTAGTGTTTCTTAGATGCCGCCTAGACGTAGGGGTAGAGGTAGAGGGCAGCCGAAGGAGTCTGAAGGTCAGACCGAAGGTGATCAGCGTAGTTTTCCCCGCCGTGGACGCGGTAGGCGAGCCGAGGATGAGGTTGACAAGTTGGCTGCTCGTGTGAACGATATGGAACTCGTTATGGCAAGGTTTCAGCGTATGAATCCTCAGGTTTTCAATGGGGATGAGTCTAGTGCTGATGCAGATTCGTGGGTGCAGCATGTCACGCGTTTGTTTAACCGTGTGCAGTATGATGACGAACTCAAGTTGAGTCTGGATACTTTTCAGTTGAGGAAAGGTGTGGAGCGTTGGTGGAGAGGCACTTCGAGGACTTTGGAAGAGACTGGAGTAGGGATTTCATGGGACAGTTTTTACGCAGCTTTTCGTCAAGAGTATGTCCCGGAGTCCTATGTGAACGCTCGTGAGCATGATTTCGATAACTTGGAGCAAGGCTCTATGTCTGCGAGAGAGTATGCCCGTAGGTTTTCTTCCCTTCTTGCGTATGTGCCGCATGTTGCTGGCCAAGAGAGAGCGAAGAGAACTAGGTTTCTAGAGGGGCTGAACGAGGAGTTGTATTCCTTGGTTTTTGGCGAGTTCGCCTAAGAGCTATGCGGAGGCGGTGGACAGTGCGATAGATATTGAGGAGGTTTTGAGGAATCGTCGGTCTCGTGTTAGGCCGTAGGTGGCGCAGAGTAGTCGTCCAGTGGTTCCAGGAGCGCAACCTTCCCAGTCGTCTCAGTCGTCTCATCCACCCCAGCAGCAGCAGTTAGCTCAGCAGTCGGGATGCCAGAGGTTTAGGCCTCGTGGCCACCAGTTCAAGAAGAAGGCAGGTTCTAGTTCTTCTAGTTCTGGTAGTTCTAGCAGTGGTAGCCCTAGGGCAGAGTTTTGTGGTTTTTGTGGAGGCGAGCACCCTTCGACCCAGTGTGTTGGTGTGCAGGGTTCGTGTAACATCTGTGGACAGTATGGGCACTTTGCGAGAGTGTGTCCGTTGGCTGGATCTCATCAAGCTACAGCTTCACCTCAGGGTGGTGGTGGATCTTCTAGGTAGTTCTTTTCCGGTGCCTCAGTCTAGAGTGGGAGAGACGCAGTTTAGGCCGTTTCAGCAGCCTGGTCCGTCACGTTTCGGACAGTCTTCCCAGCAACATTTCTCAGTTCCCCAGCAAGCCCAGGTGAATGCCATTACGAGGGAGCAAGCGGAGGGCATGCCGAGCGGAGTGATTACAGGTACTTGCTCTGTCTTTGAATTTCCTGCACGAGTATTGTTTGATACTGGCGCATCGTATTCGTTTATTTCTGATGCATTTGTGGTTGAGCATGGTTTTCATACCACGTCTTTCCGTGATGTTGTCTCTGTTGCAACTACGGATGGCGCGAGCCTGTACTCCCGAGGTTTTGTTGAATGGCATTTGAGGTCTGGTGAGAATGTATTAGTGGCGAATTTGATTCGTTTGATGTTATGGGATTTCGATTGCATAGTGGGAATAGATGTGTGGTCTAGTGTTAGGGCCTCGGTGGATTGTTTCCATGGCATTGTGCATTTTAGGCCTCAGTTTGGCGAGAAATGGAATTTATAAGGCCAAGATTCCCAGTCGAAGATTCCTTTAGTCTCGGCGATGGAGATTTTTAGCCTGTTGTCGCTTGAGAATGCGGGTTTTATGATCTATGCCTTAGATGCGTCTTCTTCTTTGAGCGTAGAGCTTAGTAGAGTTCCCGTTGTTCGCCATTTTCCGGATGTGTTTCCGGAGGAGATTCCTGGTTTTCCTCCGAGGAGGGAGATCGACTTCAGCAATGAGTTGGTACCTGGTACAGCACCGATTTCGAGAGCTCCGTATCGTTTAGCTCCTGCTGAGTTGAGGGTGCTTAAGGTTCAGCTTAGTGATTTACTGGAGAAGGGATTCATTAGGCCTAGCATGTCTCCGTGGGGAGCTCCTATCTTGTTTGTTAAGAAGAAGGACGGGTCGATGAGGATGTGTATCGACTTTAGGCAGTTGAACAAAGCGACGGTGAAGAACAAGTACCCTTTGCCTAGGATCGATGACTTGTTTGATCAACTTCAGGGTTCGGCTGTGTTTTCTAAGATCGATCTTCGTTCGGGGTACCATCAGTTGCGCATCCATGAGCAGGATGTTTAGATGACTGCGTTTCGTATGAGGTATGGGCGTTACGAGTTTCTCGTTATTCCTTTTGGTTTGACGAATGCTCCCACAGTTTTCATGGACTTGATGAATAGAGTCTTTCGAGAGTACATCGATCAGTTTGTGATTGTGTTTATCGATGATATTTTGGTGTACTCTAAGACTCCGATGCAGCACAAAGAGCATTTGAAGTTGGTTCTTCAGAAGCTTCGAGACTCGCAGTTGTATGCTAAGTTTTCTAAGTGCGAGCTCTGGTTAGACCGAGTTGTTTTTCTGGGTCATGTAATTTCTGTTGATGGTATTTCTATGGATCCCAGTAAGGTTGAGGCTGTTCTCAACTGGGAGCGTCCCAAGAGTGTTTCTGAGATTCATAGTTTATTGGGTCTGGCTGGCTATTATCGGCGGTTTATAGAATGATTCTCTAGTATAGCTAAGCCAATGACGCAGTTGACTCAGAAGGACAAGAGATTTGAGTGGACTGAGCAATTTGAGAGCAGTTTTCAGTTGCTCAAAGAGAAGCTAACTTCTGCGCCTGTGTTAGCTTTGCCGTCTGGTTCAGGTGGTTTTGTTGTTTGTTCCGATGCTTCGCTCAATGGATTGGGCTGTGTGTTGATGCAGAATGGTCGAGTCATTGCTTATGCTTCTCGGCAGTTGAAACCGCATGAGACTCGATACTCAGTTCATTATTTAGAGCTAGCAGCCGTGGTCTTTGCTTTGAAGATTTGGCGCCATTATCTGTATGGCGAGCAGTTCGTGGTGTACTCGAACCACAAGAGTCTCCAGTATATGTTTTATCAGTCAGATTTGAATATGAGACAGCGTAGGTGGATGGAACTGCTTAAGGATTTTGATTGTGAGATCCAATACCAGCCTAGGAAAGCTAATGTAGTGGCTGATGCCTTGAGTAGGAAAGCTCAAGTGGCGATGCTTGCATCTGTGTAGATTTCGAAGGTGCATGAGCATTTAAGCACTACTGGTTGGCGTTTCTACCCAGCTGAGGATTATGTTGTGGTGTCTTCTTTTCAAGTTGAGCCACAGATTGTTGCGAGCATTAGAGCTGCTCAAAGGACAGATCCTTCCATCCATGAGTTAAAGCTGAAGGTTAGAGCTGGTCAGCTTGAGCAGTATTCTGTCTCTCCTGATGGTTGTTTGAGATTCCGTGGCAGGTTGGTTGTGCCAAATCTGATTGATTTGAAGGAAGAGATCCTTAAAGAATCGCACTGCAGTAGGCACAGTGTTCATCCAGGCGTGAGGAAGATGTATTATGCCTTAAAGTCTCACTTCTGGTGGGCTGGTTTGAAAAGCGACATTGCTGATTTTGTGGCTAGATGTCTGAATTGTAAGCAAGTCAAGGCTGAAAGGATGAGACCGGGTGGTCTATTGCAGAGTCTGGAAGTTCCCCAGTGGAATTGGGAGGACATAGTGATGGATTTTGTGACGCATCTGCCTCGTTCCAGTAGAGGATGCGATGCTGTGTGGGTTTTTATCGACAGATTTTCGAAGTCTGCTCACTTCATTCCCTATGTTATGACGTTTTGTTTGAAGAAAATGGCGAAGCTGTACGTGGATTTTGTGGTGCGTTTGCATGGTGTGCCTGTTTCCATTGTCTCAGACAGAGATCCGAGATTTACTTCTAGGTTTTGGAAGAGTGTGCAGACAGCTTTAGGTACCAGATTGGCTATGAGTACAGCATATCACCCCCAAACAGATGGCCAATCTGAGAGGACTATCCAGATTTTGGAGGATATGTTAAGAGCTGTAGTGATGGACTTCGGTGGTAGCTGGCAGGATTCACTGTCTTTGGTTGAGTTTTCTTACAATAACAACTACCAAGTGACGATTGGCATGGCACCGTTTGAAGTTTTGTATGGTAGAAAGTGAAGATCGCCGGTATGTTGGGAAGAAGTGGGGGAGAAGCAGCTGTCCTCTGCAGAGTTTGTGCAGCAGATGAGAGATCAAGTGGATTTGATTCGCCAGCGAATGAAAGCTGGACAAGATCGCCAAGCTAGTTATGCGAATAAGAGGCATAGGCCTTTAGAATTTGAGGTTGGTGATATAGTTTTCCTTAAGGTTTCTCATTTCTGCAGCGTTATGAGATTTGGTCTCAAGGGTAAGTTAGCTCCTCGTTATGTTGGTCCTTATGAGATCTTAGAGAGGATTGGCCCTTTAGCATATCAGTTTTTGTTGCCACCAGATTTGTCTTCCTTACACGATGTGTTTCATGTTTCTATGTTGAGGAAGTATGAGCCAGATCCATCTCATGTGTTGAGGACAGACGAGGTAGAGCTTGATCAGACTTTGAGCTATGTTGAGTATCCCTTGCATATTTTGGATAGGAAGGAGAAACAGCTGAGGAACAAGACCATTCCTTTAGTGATGGTTCAATGGAGCAAACATGGTAGAGAGGAAGCTACCTGGGAACTGGAAGAGAAGATGCAGCGTGAGTGGCCGCAGCTGTTTGAGTAAGCGTTACCTCAGATTCCAATAGTTGGTTCCTTGTTATTTCCTGGTAGATTTTTGCTTAGGTTCTTTTCCCAGTTATCTTGAACTCTTGTTTTGGAGTTGGTTGATTTCGAGGACGAAATCCTGTTTTAGTGGGGGAGAGATAAAAGACCCGAAAGCTGATAAGATTAATTGAGTTAATTAATCGGGTTTTATTGATATCAGATTTGAGTGTGATCGAATCTAGGTGATCAGCTTTGAGATCAGCTTTGCGTTGGTTGCTTGGAGAAGCTATCGGGTTTTGTTTTAGTCCTTAGAACAGTTATGGAGAGTTAGAGTTTGGCGCGGAATCTGTTCAGTAGTGAGTGCTGGATCATCGCTTGGTGCTAGCGTTCAGCAGTCGTAGCGGGATCAGTTGTCTCTGAGCAGTAGAGAGCGCGCTAGCGTGTTTCAGCAGTGAGTAGCTAAGCGTCGTCGTTTGGATTAGTTGGTACGTCGTCGTATGTATTAGTTGGAACGACAGCGTTTTGGATTAGCGAAGAAGACTCAGCTGTGAGTTGTGTTAGCTTCAGCTGTGTGAGAGATATGTTGTTATGTTGCGAACAGATGTTGGTTAGTGTTCAGCAGTGAGTAGCGGGTGACATGTCCAGTTACGACAGTAGTTCTCTGCGACGTCGTTTGAGTTAGTAGTGATCGCTGTTTTGGAGTAGAGTGAGATCTGTTTCAAGATCTGTTTGCGAGCGGGTATAGCAGCTATGATAGCTTAAGTTGTCGGTGGATCTGTTCCCAGTTGCTGTCATCAATGAGATTTAATAGGGAGCTTGGCCTTGTTCTCTATTATTGTTCCCGACACTTAGAATATTTCCCGATAGCAAGATCTGTCGCGATGCCCTAGTTATTGTTCACCGAACCTTATCTCCTACGATTGCCGACGGTAGACAGCTCTGATTGAAGTAATAGTGGTAGCGTTGGACTCCTCTTGCTGAGATGCTTCGTTTGGATATAGCTTTCGGACGTTTGCTTGAAGCTGGTGAGGTGCGCGAAGACATCTCCCTTGTGTAGTCTGTTAGCATAAGCGTCGGGTTCCATCCTAGCTTGTTGGGGTAAGTGTTCAGACCCTGTCTTGTGTTGTTTAGAGCTCTCTACTGAGTTAGATGAGGTAGGATAGCGCTGGTCGAGTTCGTATCTCCCAGCTGTTGCTTTTCTGTGCTTCGGTCCTTGAGCAGTTGCTTGTGTTGGCTTAGCAAGTGGTGGATCTGCATTGCTTGGACCCTGTTTGTAGTAATTGTTGCACAGAGATTTGAGGTACGGATGTGAGCTTGTTTTACAGCGTGGATTTGGCATGGATATTATGTGTAATGCTGTGTCTGTTTTGTATTGTTGTTGCTGGCATATGTTACGTGATTTATATGGCAAGCTGTTGCATTGCATACACATCTGTCATATCCAGTTCAGATCTTGTAGCCTTGCATTGTTGTTCTGTTCTGCTGCGTGCCAGGATGTGAGGGCGAGCGGAAATACCGCACTCTCATCTCCCTGCTTGGTTTATTTAGCCACTACGGGTCGAGTGGTTAACTACAACAGTTCATGAGTTGGCAACGGCAGGTTGAGCAGTTGTGCAGCATCTGGTATCGGGTGTGGTGTAGAGATGAGTGGGTAATTCCCATATGCTTGTACACACACCGTGGCCACTATCTTTGCAGAATCTGTTGTCAGCTGTTGATATATGCCTAAGTTCTTTGGCTCCCTGCTGTGGTTGTAGCCTTCGGCTGTTGCCCTGTTTCTCATGCATAGCATCTGCATTTTATCTGTTGCTGTCTATTGCTGTTTTTCAGTTGCTCTCCGTACTGGGGTTTGACCCCGATGTCCATCTAGGGCTTGTGTTGTTTGCCTGTGTGTTGTTTCAGGTTTCCCAGATTTCTCTGTTGGTCGTGGTTTTGACTCAGCAGGAGGTGCCCCAGGAGGTGGTTAGAGTGTCCCAATTAGCGTAAAGCATATATGTACTAGTACTGTCAGCCGGGGAATGCCCTGTGTTTGTGGGATTTGGTTGTATGCTGTAGTACTTGTATTAGTTTAAATGTTGTACTCTTGTACTGAGTGTTTGTAAATTGGGATACTTTAAGTATTGTTGTATTTTAAATTATATGTTTTAAACCGTCAGGCCTAAAGCGAAAAATTTGCCCCTATTTTATTGCTTCCGCGTTGTGCTTTATGTGGTTTTGCTCTGATTTGTGCACGAGGCCTGACAGTAGCCAACCTGCAAAAAGAATCATTCGAGCCAGTGTCGCTTTGGCCAGGATGGGTGTTATAAGTGTGGCAAGCCAGGTCACATAGCTATGTTTTACCCTCAGAACAAACAACTCATCACTAGTATAGCTTATGTGATGACATCAGAGCAGGCTCAACCAGACTCGACGGTTGTTACAAGTAAAATTGTTGTTGCCAGTATGCCTACATTAGCTTTGTTAGATTATGATGCAACACATTCTTTTATATCAGTAAATTTTTCTAAGAATTTACCATTTCAACCAGAAGTATTAGCGGTAGGATATTGTGTTAACATTCCCTTGGGAGATAGTTTATTTACCAATAATGTTTTTCGCAACATAGAACTTAAGCTGCGGGGGAATATTGTTTATGCAGATTTTATAGTATTACCTATGCTTGAGTTCGATTTAATATTGGAATATATTGGTTGACTAAGTATGGAACAATTATAGATTTTAAGCAAAGAATTGTCGAGGTTAAACCACCCAGCGGGAGCTCATTTTTGTTCCAAGCTGGTAGACTTGATAGAATTCCTAAGCTGATATCGGTTCTGAAAGCTCATAGCTATTTGAAGAAGGGATGTCAAGGATTTCTAGTTAGTGATTTATCATAGTGCAAGATAAGAAGATTAAGCTAGAAGACGTTGAAGTAGTGAATGATTTTCCGGACGTTTTTCCAGAAGATATATTCGGTTTGCCACCAGATCGGGAGCTAGAGTTCATTATTGCCTGAAGCTGCTCCAGTTTCCAAGCCGCCTTATAGACTTTCTCATAAGGAGCTGAAGGAATTAAAAGATCAAATCCAAGACCTATTAGATAAAGGTTTCATCCGTCCCAGTACTTCACCGTGGGGAGCTCCAGTTTTATTTGTCAAAAAGAAGGATGGGAGTATGCGTTTGTGTATAGATTATAGGGAGTTGAATAAATTAACTGTTAAGAATAAATATCCTCTCCCTATGATAGACGATTTATTCGATCAACTCCAAGGAGCTGCTATATTTTTGAAGATTGATCTTCGATCTGGTTATCACCATCTAGAGTAAAAGACGTAGACGTATATTGTCAGGCCTCGTGCTCATATCAGAGTAAAAACACACGAACACATACGGAAGCTATCAAAAAGTGAGTAAAATTTTCGCTTTTTGGCCTGACGGTTTAAAACAATATAATATAAAATAATGCAATACTCAAAATATACCCCAATTTATAAAAACAACCAACAGTATAGCATAACAACAGCAGCAACAACATGTATCAGACTCCAACAACATAATACAACACCAAAGCACAGGGCATCCCCTGGCTAACTGTACTGATACATATAAATATGCTATACGCTACTGGGATACTCTAACCACCTCCTAGGGCACCACCAGCTGGGTTAAAACCACGACCAGCTGTAAAACCTGGATTCCCTGAAAACAACACAAACAGAGAAAACAACCAAGCCCCAGAGGGACATTGGGTCAAACCCCAGTACGGAGAGAAACTGAAATAGCTAAAGGAAATGCATAAGATAAAATGCAGATGCTATGCATGAGACACCGGATAACAGCTGAAGGCTACAACCAACAAGGGAGCCAAGGAACTCAAACATAGCTCCACGAGATCAGCAACGAATCAGTGGCCACGGGGTGTGTTCAAAGTGTGGTAATGAGCCACTCTCCTTGACACACACCCGAATACCAGATGCATCAAACAACTCAACCTGCCGTTGCCTCGCCCATGAACTGTGGTAGTTAACCACTCGGTGCATGGTGGCTAACAAATCCCAGCAGGGAGATGAGAGTGCGGTATTGCCGCTCGCCTTGCATCCTGGTAAGAAACAACAGCAATAAAACGAGTTACAAAGCAATGGCTGCAACAGAAATATGAATGCAATATGGGAAATGCGTGTATGCATAAACATAGCAGCTAAAATCAACAGCGATCACATATGCACACAGCAACATCCACGGCAAAGCACCAGCAGCCATCTAACATTAAATCTCACGCCAATTCCCAGTTACATCAAGCTCAGATCCGTACCTTATATTTCTGTGTAACAATTATCACCGCAAAGGTCCCAAGAAATCTGGATGACAACCTGCCGAAACACACCGGGCAATATTCTCAAGGGACACTAATACACAGAAAGCACGGTTGGGAGTCATACACTCACACCAGCAGCTGATTCCATCAATACCACTAACAGGAATCTTAAACAAAGGCTAAGACTAAGATCTCAACAACAATTCGAAGTTCTACCTCAACGACGCAACACACGACCGAAGACAGCAACTTCGTGATCTCGCTCTAGCCAACAACAGCCTCCAAGAATGGTATAGAAAGGAAGAGATTCTCGAGAGGAGTCCAACGCTACCTCACACGTACCAAACGGTGGCCGGAAACGACGAGAATCACCGGATAAAATCAACGGTGAACAGTACTTAGGGTTCCAAGAACAGAGGTCGACAATCGAGAGAATTTTACTAAGTATGGGATCTGGTGAAGTAATAGAAGGCCACGCTTCTAACATATATACCCGCTAGAAATCTGGTTAAAATCATGCATCGACAAAAACAGATCCCTCTAAAAGATAACGCATGCGCTAACAAAACGGCGTCGCTCAGGACACGTCATCAAATCTAGTTGAAGCACTACGCTACAACAGATTCCATGCCACATCAGCAAATCTGGTCGCTACCGCTAAACGCTGGAAACACACTACGCACACAACAGCGGTCGCTACAGGAGAGTTGACCAGCGTTGACATCTGTTCCCAGAACTCGCGCTACACACAACAGATCTCTCCTTACGCGAGCAGACCTCTCCCTAACGCTAGACCAAATACGACGTCGCACCAACTTATCCAGACCACAGCGTTTCAGTTAAATAAAACGACGTAGCTTCGCACACGTCAGCAAATCTAAATACAGCACGCTAAATGCTTGAATATTGATCGCTGGCAACAGATCTCTCCCGCAAGCGTTTACCAAAACGGCACCGTTTCCTTCGCGCTACAGGAACTTGCTGTCCACATCCAGAATAATACAAGCGCTAAAAAGATAACCTTATGTCATCACATCTGATTGCTAACTCAACCGATACTTCAACAGCAACGCTTACGCCAGCAATTTCTACGCCAACGCGCAACAGAAATCATGACGTCAGCAAATCTGCCAACAGATTCAAACTCGAAAATTTCCAAAATTCCCAGAATTGTTCCAAGTGTGAAATCTGACCTTACCAACCAAACTCATAAACAGAAATCTGAACCACCAAAAATATCTAAAAACCGATTAATTCCAGCCAAATTAATCTTAATACAATTCCAGGTCTCACATTTCTCCCCCAGTAAAAAGGATTTCGTCCCCGAAATCACAACAACAACTCTGGAACACAACACAGCAGCAAAATACAACCAGGAACTCGCCTAACACAAGGCCAAGAGTTCAAGATAACTGAGCAACCAATTAACAACAACTAGGGAAGAAATACAACAAAAAGCTACAAACTATTGGAATTTAGCTCAACAGCTACTCAAACAGATGCGGCCACTCGCGCTGCATCTTTTCTTCCAGCTCCCAAGTAGTTTCTTCCCTTCCATGTTTGCTCCACTGCACCATTACCAACGAAATGGTTTTATTTCTCAACTGTTTCTCTTTTCTGCCAAGGATTTGCAAGGGGTATTCCTGATAGCTCAACGACTGATCTAGCTCTACCTCGTCAGTCCTAAGCACATGAGACGGATTGGGCTCATACTTTCTCAACATGGAAACATGAAAGACGTCATGAAGAGAAGAAAACTCTGACGGCAACAACAGTCGATACGCTAAAGGGCCAATCCTCTCAACAATCTCATACGGTCCAACGTAACGAGGGGCTAACTTTCCTTTGTGTCCAAAGCGCATCACACTGCAAAACGGAGAAACCTTAAGAAATACATGATCACCAACCTGAAACTCAAGATGTCGACGCCTCTTATTCGCATAACTGGCTTGGCGATCTTGGGCAGCTTTCATCCGCTGTCTAATAAGATCAACATGATCTTTCATTTGTTGCACAAAGTCAGAAGTAAACCTCGGATCTCGGTCGGAAACGATCGAAACGGGCACACCATGCAGTCTAACAACAAAATCAATGTACAACTTCGCCATCTTCTTCAACGAGAAGGTCATTCCATAGGGAATAAAATGTGCATACTTTGACAGACGGTCTATAACCACCCAAATAGCATCGCATCCTCTGCTGGAACGAGACAGATGCATCATGAAATCCATAGCAATGTGCTCCCAATTCCATTGGGGCACTTCCAAACTTTGCAACAGACCACCAGGTCTCATCCTTTCGGCCTTAACCATCTGACAGTTCAAACAACGAGCAAAAAAATCAGCAACGTCGCTCTTTAGGCCAGCTCACCAAAAGTGCGGCTTCAAATCATGTTACATCTTCCGTGAACCAGGATGAACACTATGCCTGCTACAGTGCGCTTCCCGAAGGATCTCCTCCTTCAGATCAATCAAATTGGGCACAACCAACCTGACCCCGAAAACGCAAACAACCATTGGAAGTAGACAGAATAATCCTCAAGTTCGCCAGGCCTGAACCTTCAACTTCAACTCGTGGATGGAAGGATCAGTCTTTTGAGCTGCTCGAATGCTCGAAACAATCTGTGGCTCAACTTGGAAAGAAGAAACCACAACACAATCCTCATCCGGGTAAAATCTCCAACCCGTAGTGTTAAGATGCTCCTGATCCTTAGAGATGTACAACGACGCAAGCATCTCACTAGCCTTCCTGCTCAAAGTATCGGCCACTACGTTCGACTTCCCTGGCTGGTACTTGATCTCACAATCAAAGTCCTTCAGCAGCTCCATCCAACGACATTGTCTCATGTTCAAGTCAGGCTGCGAAAACAGGTACTGCAAACTCTTGTGGTCCGAGTACACCACAAATTTCTCGCCATACAGGTAATGACGCTAGATCTTCATTGCAAAAACCACCGCTGCAAGCTCAAAATCATGGACTGGATAACGAGTCTCATGCGGTTTCAACTGCCGCGAGGCATACGCAATGACTCGACCATTCTGCATCAAAACACAGCCCAATCCATTGAGCGAAGCGTCAGAACAAACAACAAAACCACCTTAACCGGACGGCAGAGCCAACACAGGCACAGTAGTCAACTTTTCCTTGAGCAGTTGAAAGGCATTCTCGCACTGCTCAGTCCACACAAACCTCTTGTCCTTCTGCGTCAGTTGAGTCATCGGCTTTGCTATACTAGAGAAACCTTCGATGAAACGACGATAATAGCCAGCTAGACCCAAGAAACTGCAAATCTCAGACACATTCCTGGGGCGCTCCCAGTTCAGAACGGCATCAACCTTACTGGGATCCACCGAAATCCCCTCGGCTGAAATAACATGTCCCAAGAATACGACACGATCCAACCAAAACTCGCACTTGGAAAATTTAGCATACAACTGCTGTTCTCTCAACCTCTGCAGGACAATTCCCAAGTGCTCCTTGTGATCCCTCGGAGTCTTCGAGTATACCAAGATGTCGTCAATGAAAACAATCACAAACTGGTCTATGAACTCTCTAAAAAGCCGGTTCATCAGATCCATAAAGACTGCAGGCGCGTTGGTCAAACCAAACGGCATCACCAAAAACTCGAAATGTCCGTACCTTGTACGAAATGCAGTCTTTGCAACATCCTGATCTCTCACCCTCAGCTGATGGTACCCTGAACTAAGATCAATCTTCGAGTACACCGCAGAACCTTGCAGTTGATCAAACAGATCGTCGATTCTCGGCAACGGGTACTTGTTCTTGACAGTGGCCTTATTCAAATGGCGAAAATCAATGCACATCCGCATTGAGCCATCCTTATTCTTCACAAACAGTATGGGTGCTCCCCATGGTGAAATACTAGGTCGGATAAAACCTTTCTCCAGCAAATCATCTAACTGCACCTTGAGCTCTCTCAACTCCGCAGGAGCCAGACGATACGGGGCAAGAGAAATTGGAGCTGTGCCAGGCACCAGCTCTATGCTGAAGTCTATCTCCCGCCTCGGAGAAAAACCAGGAATCTCCTCCGGAAACACATCGGGAAAATGTCGCACCACGGTAACGTCACTAAGCTGCACACGGGAAGAAGAAGACGCATCCAAAGCGTAAATCAGGAAACCAGCATTTCCTAAGGATAACAAGCTGAACATCTCCATCGCTGAGACCAACGGAATCTTTGATCGAGAATCCTGACCGTAGAAGTCCCACTTCTCGCCAGACATAGGCCTAAAGCGCACAATCCCATGGAAACAGTCCACGGAGGCCCTATACTTGGACAACACGTCCATCCCAACTATGCAATCGAAGTCCCACAACATCAAACGGATCAAGCTCGCCACCAACACATGCTCACCAAACTGCAACACGCCATCTAACAAAACCTCCTGGGAGAACAGGCTCACACCACCAGGGGTAGAAACAGAAACAACATCGCGCAAAGGGATGGTACACAGACCATGCTCAACAACAAACGAATCAGAAACAAAAGAATGCGATGCACCAGTGTCAAACAACACACGTGCAGGAAAATCGAAACAAGGCAAGTACCTGCGATCACCCGACTCGGCGTCTCCTCGGCCTGCTCCCTAGTGATGGCGTTAACCTGAGCATGCTGGGGTCCAGAGAAGAAAGGCTGAGAAGACTGCCCAAATCGCGAAGGTCCAGGCAGCTGAAAAGTCCTGAACTGAGTCTCACCCAACCGGGGCTGCTGAAACTGAGGGGAACGACCCCTAGACTGACCTCCACGACCCTGAGGCTGGGCCGCGGTCTTCTGTGATCCAGCTGACGGACACGCTCTGGCAAAATGCCCGTACTGACCACAAAGGCTGCAGGAACCCTGCACACCAACACACTGCGTAGACGGATGATTTACACCACAAAACCCACAAATCTCAGCCCGAGAACCACTTCTACTCGAGCTGCCTGAACCAGAAGAGCCAGAACCCGACTTCTTCTTGAACTGCTGACCACGAGGATGGAACCTCTGACGGCCAGACTGCTGTGCCACCTGTGGCTGCTGCTGGGGCTGATAGGCTGACTGGAAGGACTGAGAAGACTGCGCTCCCTGAATAGCAGGACGACCACCCTACGCTACCTGCTGCCTACGAGCACGACGACTGTGCAAGCCCTCCTCAATGTCGATGGCAACATCCACGGCTTCAGCATAACTCTTGGGCTTACTGGTCAACACCATCTGATACAACTCTTCATTCAAGCCCTCAACAAATCTAGTCCGCTTGGCCCTCTCCCGGCCAGAAACATGGGGAACGTACGCCAACAAAAAGAGAACTGCCGAGCATACTCCCTAACAGTCATGGAGCCCTGCTCCAAATGGTCGAACTTCTGCTCCCGGGCGTTCACATATGACTCAGGCACATACTCCTGCCGGAAGGTCTCGCAAAAACTGTCCCAAGATATCCCAACACCGGTCTCCAACAAGGTACTCGAAGCGCCTCGCCACCAGCGCTCCGCCGCCTTCCTGAGCAAGAGGGTCACTAAACTCAGCCGAAGATCATCATCATACTGCACCCGATCGAAAAGACCGATAATATTCTGGAGCCACGAGTCTGCATCCTCACTGGACTCGTCACCATTAAAGACTGGAGGGTTCATCCTCTGAAACCGCGCTATCACGACATCCATCCTCTCCACAGGAGGTGCCGCAACCTCAACTTCCTCCTCGTCGCTAACACGAGTACGACTGCGAGCACTACGCCTATCCTCATTATGTC
>KQ999370.1:31999-45406 GCA_001598015.1 Dorcoceras hygrometricum | reverse complement strand
GCAACAACGGATTTCACCAGAAATCTAGACAGATCTCACGCGATCACCAAGACTAAAATACGAAACTTTTCAGAATTATTTCAAATCGTGAAATCCGACCCAAAATTACATACGAAACCTTCTAAATGAAATCTGGACACTCAGATTTGTCCAAGCACAAATCCGAACTCCGCAATGCAATGAATAGCAAAAGATATAATGCTAATGCTATGCATGAAAGACAATGCAACAGCCAAAGGCTACAACCAAGAAAGGGAGGAATTCAACCCAAGGAATTCAACAGCTGACAACAGATTCTGCGAAGAATGGTTAGTGGCCACTGGTGTGTGTACAAGCACACGGGAATTACCCGCTCATCTTTACACCACACCTGAATACCAGATGCATCAATAACTCAACCTGCTGTTGCCCAAACCCATGAACTGTGGAGTTAACCACTCGGAGCATGAGGGCTAACAGACCAGCAGGGAGATGAGAGTGCCGGTATTGCCGCTCGCCCTCGCATCCTGGTAAGAAAACAGAGCAACAACAAAGCACGGCTACAACAGCTGAAAGGGAAATGATCATGCGTATGCAATGCAACAGCTGAACAGCATATAAAACAACAAGCAATGCACACAAAGCAATAAAACATAATATCCATGCCAAATTCAGCCGTAATACAAGCTCAACATCCGTACCTCACCAGCTTCTGAGCTACAATTACCACACACAGCTGCTACAATCAAAGTCCGAGCAACACAGATCTATCACCTGCTATATCAACACAAGCCACTGCTCAAAATTCGAAACGTAAAATAACAGCAGATGGGGGGAGCTACAACTCCACCAGCGCTCATCTACCTTCCTAATTCAACGGAAAGCTCTAACAAAGCTTAAAGGTAGCATCTTTACTTACCCCAACGAAACTACTGGCACGACAGAGAACGCTTATGCTAGCAAACTACACAAGCGAGGTGTCTTAGCGATCCTGCGATCCACTTCCAGCTCCTCCAACGCCTTCTAAAGAGGTATAAAACGAAGCGCCTTAGCGAGAGGAGTCCAATGCTACCACTCTCACTCTCGTCGGAGTTGTCTACCACCAGAAATTAGGATGGATAAGGTTACTGTGAACAGTAACTAGGGTTCGCGACAAGATTTTCTATCGGGAAATATTTCTAAGTATGGGATCTGTTAAACAATCGAAGACCAAGTCTTCTCTTAAATACACTACTCAAACAGCAGATAGAAATAGGAACAGATCCACCGACAAAATCAGTTGTCACAACTAATATTCCCAACCAGCAGGAATCTCGCATCAGCTTTTGCCTATCGTTAATATATTAACCAGCAGTTGAATCTTTCAAACAACGCTAAAGCTAAACGGCGTCGTACCAACTTAACCAAACGACGTCGCAGAGGAACACGTCACCTTGCTACCAACAGCTGATTCACAAACCAACAGTCACAACGCATGAGATCTCTCAACAGCTGATGTCTATCATAACCAACAGCTGATACAAAGCGCTCCACTCAAAACGTTGTCGTTCAAACTTATCTAAACGACGTAGTTTCGATGCACGCTAATAAACACGCTAGCGAAACCAACAGCTGGTTCCTGAACAAAACGTCGTCGCTTCAAAGTTCCTTAGTGCTCTCTGCTGATCACCGCAACTAACATACCAACAGCTGATCACTCGCAACAGATGGATACGCGCTAATACACCAACTTCTGAAATCCACGTCAGCATTGCTGCTGCTGCTACCAACACGCAACATCTGAAATATCAATAACTGACGCGATCACTCAACGACTGATCCCACTACTACTGCTGTTGATTCCAACACTTAGGCAAAATTGATGTCTGCGCCAAACACATCGACCAACAGCTGGTCCAAACCCGACCAACACCTGATTGTGAAAACACAGGTCTCACAGACTCAGTCAATGAATTCTCATACGTTTACCTCCAAGTATTTAATGCGCATTAAAGTCTTGTGTTCCTCGGTATTGACGCATAAATGCTTCTTGTCAGGCCCGGTGCACACGACAGAGATAAACATGCAAACTACAACCACGGAAGCATAAACCAAATATATCAGATCCCGTCCAAGCACGAAGACATTAAACTCTGTGTATGTAGCCTTTCTCACTGATGCATAAAAGAAGTGATTGAGTGAACACAGCTGAGAGATGGTGTAGAGTCTAGGAGTTCAGCCTTGGGCAGAGAATAAGTCCCAGCTGAGTGGGTTGTACATTCTGATGTATAATCAAAGTCTTCTAGTGGATGCCTTCCATATTTGGAAGAAGGGGAGACGTATGATGTTATATCCGAACTTCGAGAAACAAATAGCTGGTCAATTTATTTACAGCATTCTGCATTTACTATCAGCACGCATTGCATAATATTTGACATCTGTTTTAGCTTCGTTTTAAAATTAGAGTTCAGTTTTGGATACTTCCGCTTGGTATTTTAATGCCAGTCCAGATCTGTTCTCGGCGCTCATATATGTTCAAGGACACTGAGGTATTGCACCTCATTTTTGTCTGATCAGATCACACGTCCCTTCGATTTGTTAGCGTGAGATCTGATCCTTTCCTAACAAGTGGTATCAGAGCAGGTTGTTCTTGAACGAGCATTTCTTTTAAAACGTATGTGTTATCTATTTTTAAAAGGTTTGAAAAGTTTTGAAAAGCTTATTTTATGAAGAAGTGGTGAGAAATGATTTTTGAACTTCAGTTTTTCTTTCGTCGAGCTGACACAGAATGCGCGAGTTCTGTGTGGATGCCAAGATCTTATTTTGGTTGGGCTGTTTTCAGCACATGGGACAAAATAAGAGAAATGAAAGAGAATCTGGTAGTTCAGTTATCGTTTTTATCCAAATCTGAATAAATTAAGTGATTCATAGCACGTGTTCTGTTTTGAAGCTAAAATTTATTTAAAGTGCTCTGAAGAGTTTTCAAGATCTGTTTATGCGAAATAATGTCAGCTGGTGTTTTGTTTTTAAATGAATTGAGCTTATATTATAAAAGATAGGGAGAGTAATGATTTTGGAATTGCAGAGCATTGTTCCAAAAGAACGTGCAGTAATATGTCTTCTGATGAGCTGACACATATCTTGCGAGATTTGTGTGTATGCCAAGACCTTTAATTCTGTTATGGGACAGAGTTAAAGAGAAATGGAAGAGATTCTGTGAATTTCGTTGTTATTTATCTTTTAATCTTTAGTAATTTGAGCAATATTTAAGCACCATCTCTTCATCTGTGCATATGGTTGTTCCCAAATCTGTTTTCCTTTTTTTTTAAAATCTAAAAACCCCTGCTGCCACAATTCTTACTGTGTTAGTGTAGGGAGAGCTTTATTTTAAATCTTTCGGGGAAGACCAGTTTTCGAACCCTTTTTGATTCCCACAAAAAGGGAGAGAATTTGTTAGTTCATGCATTTGTTATTCCAAGTTTTGTGTAAATCAAAACGGGAGAGATTGATGGATCTGTGTAAACAGATCCAGATCTGAGTATTGAATTACACAAAACTTGTTATTGTGTTTCTAATATTTCTACTAAGTGTGCAGATGTTAGCTGGAAATACAACAAGAGAGATCTGGATAGACGAGTGCTTATCAGAAAAGTTCACAGCTGGATTAGCAAAATAGAAAGAAGATAAGAGAATTAAAGATTTCAGCAGTCGTGACGTCATCCAAGATTATTGAAGATTTCAACACTCGTGAGACGTCATCCAAGCTTATTGAAGATTTCAGCAGTCGTGACGTCATCCAAGCTTATTGAAGATTTCAGCAGTCGTCACGTCATCGAAAGCTGGGCAGCAGTGAGATGTATCAGATCTGATACAGTAACTCAATCAGATCTGATATTGTAGCAGACCAAGAGCTGAAAATAGTAAATCACGATTTCGGAGGCCTAAACGAAGGAATTTGTCCGAAAAGAGGCTTAGGTCAACAGCGAAGCTGTTGAGTCTCGCTTGTTGGACCGTTTCGAAGGGAATAGCTGTAACGCCCAGAAATCCTAATTATGTTAAATTGAGCGCATGACTAGGGAAAAAACTTTATGTTAGCATGATTACATGTCATGTTATGTGATTATATGACGATTTTATGCCTTAATTTGTGTATGTCATTTTACGGTACTGTTTGAGTTCCGGTAAACGGGGACGAGACCGGAGACGACCAAATTGAAAATATTTTAAATGTTTTAGCCCTTAGACATATTTTAAAGCAAAAATTTTTATTTTATGCACCATTTAGAAAAAAATGAGATTCTATGCACAGTTATCGAGGGGGATCCGTTTTTCGCCTATACGGGCTATTTTTATGAATTTTACTACACTTTTAAATTTTAGAGGCCTTATATTACGAAAATTAGAGGCTTGAAGTCTGAACTTTAAGTATTTTTAAGCATTTTTAATTAGAGAAGGGTTAGTTTTGGGATTAAGCCTTTTATTTTAATTAAAAAAAGTTGGAGGGGTATTTTTGTACACCTTTCATTCACTTACCTCCCACAATTTCGAAAATAACCTACTCCTCCTCCTCCATCAGCCGACTTCAGCCTCCCTTCACCCATTGGTGATCGAAATTTTCAGACTTTTGATTGGATTTCAAAGGTGGTTGGTCTAATCCATTGTCCTCCGCTCCGGTAACGCGTATCTCTACTCCTTTCTTCGATCAAGGCATGTTGTATTCTCCTTTTCTCACCAACCAGTGGCTGCATGCAAAACACCTTCTGCTGTGTGTTCTGCGGCTGCGCGGTGCGTCGCCTTCTCCAAGGTCGTGTGCTCTCGTGCGACCATGGTTGGGGCTGTGGCTGGTCTCGTTAGAGCCGTCTGGGCCTGGGGGTGGTCCAGCCAGAAGGGCTCCGGTAGTGGTGGCCGGATCAGCGAGAACGATTGTGAGAACCAGGAGGTGGTCGCGACGGCGTGCAGCATGGCTGGGGCGTCCACTTGCAGCGACCAGTTCTCCCTGGTTAGCCCATGGTTTGAGCCAAGGTCGGTCAGGTTAGAACCTTCTAGACCTGGGGGTGGTCCAGCCGGAAGGGCTCCGGCAGTGGTGGCCGGATCATGGAGAACGAACGTGATAAGCGATTGTTGGTCGCGGCGGCATCATGTTGTGTGTGTGTTTTTGGTCTAGGGTAATTGGGAGATGGGCTTGGGCCGGTTCGGTTGGGCCGATGGGTCGGTTCAATCGGGCTGGGTCGAGTTGGTCAAGTGTTGAGTCAAATATTTTAAGTCCGGTCCGAGTTATTTTATTTATGGGCCGGGTAGTTTTATTTTAAGTCCAAGTCATTTTATCGAGTCAAGTCAAACTTAGTCAAAATTATTCTTGGTCAAAATGATTTTTGGGTCAATGTTTTAAGTCAAAAGTTATTTTAAGTTGTCGATTTTTTAAGTAATTTGGATTTTAAGTCAAATTGTTAGATTTTGGGCCGTTATTTTAAATGAGTTTTAAGCCTGTTTTGACGGTGTTGGGCCGAGTCTTTCAAATGATTTTAAAGGGGTGTTGGGCCAAGTTTGAGTTGGGTTTAATATTATTTTAAGTTTAGTTGAGGCTTTGGGCTTAGAGTTAGTGGGCTAGTCGCCTGAACCAGTACTTGACCGGGCCGAGGAAATGTAAAGGCCCATGAATATATATTTAATTATATACGTAGTATGCTATGTAATTGAGTATGAAATATTTAAAAGAAATTAAATATATATTGATGGACCAAGATTTTTAAATTTGCATAATTTTTATGAAATGCATGCATCACGAAAGTTTGTGAAATGTTAAGGCATGAAGGAAAAATATTTTGAGTGATTGAAGTGATGTGGGGCAAAATTTAATGATGGGAGTTAGTCGGGTAGCCGGGTCCGGGGATCCCCTGTTTTAATGTATGAGCTTATGGATCCATGTGTGACATCATGGTGAAGTGGCAGCACAGAGGTGTGACATATAGGGATCCCGAGGTAAGGTCGGGTGAACCACACCGCCGCGTACGTTGGTTTATAGATTGATCAATCGATTATGCCTCACACTTCATGGATACGACTCGCATGTTCTTTTAAGTTATGTTATGCTTATGTCATGCCTTAATATATATATGTTATACGATGAGGTTATGTATGACTGCATTATGATTCAATTTTTTAAGATCTTTCACGCACGCATGTCATGAAATACCCATGCATCATGAAAGTTTAATTTATGTTAAGGCATAAATGAAAAATATTTTTGAGAGATTGAAGTATTGTGGGGCAAAGTAATAATGGGAGTTAGCCGGGCCCGGGGATCCCCTGCAGCATAGAGGTGTGACATATAGGGATCCTCGTGTGACATCGGGGTGAACCACACCGCCACGTACGTTGGTTTATAGATTGATCAATCGAATTAATGGCTTTCATTTCATGGATACGACTCATATGTTCTTTTAAGTTATGTTATGTTTATGCCATGCCTTAATATATATATGTTATACGATGAAGTTATGTATGACCGCATTATGATTCATTGTTTTAAGATCTTTAATGCACGCATGTCATGAAATTATGTTCCTTTACGTATGTACCTGCATGCGGTTTTTTTTATTTTATGTACTTTGTTATTATCGGATAGAGCATGCTGGGCCTTTAGGCTCACTAGGTTTAAATGGTGCAGGTGAGCATGCTGCCGATTTTATTCCGACCGGCGGTGAGGACCTCTGATGCTCCGCTGCGGCTGTTACCCGGTGACCACTCAGTTATTTTATGCCATTGCTTTTAAACATGTTCAGTTTTCCGCAACAGTTTTAAATACTCTGATTTTTATGTTAGTTTGTGCGATGTGGATTGGGTATACTTTACAGTTAGTTTTGAACGGATGTTGAGATGATATTTTCAAATGTTTTAAGTTATGGTTTTTATTTATAGCTTTTATTAAATGTTTATTCCACATCTGCTTTAAAAAAAAAATTGTTTTAGAGGTTTAGTGCGTTTCAATAGCACTGGTCTCATGCGAAAATGTGAAGTCTGATCAGATGTGAAGAGAAGTCTGTTCAGCAGTGATGAGAAGTCTGTTCAGCAGTGAAGAGAAGTCTGTTCAGCAATGAAGAGAAGACGATATCAGATGTCAATCAGATGTGAAGAAAAGATGCAAGCAGAAGCTGAATCAAAGATCGAAGCTGGATAAGAAGCAATAAAGAAAACACACAGATGCGAAGCAGTTGACGAATCAGATATGAAGATTAACTGGAGCATAGAAGTCAACTGCCGAGCCTATTCAGATGTGAACATATCAGACTTATTCAGAAGACGACAAAAGCCTGCAAATAAGGGACACAAGGACAACTCTGTCGGTACTTTACATAACACCTTTCAACGGTAAGAAACTTGTGTCCAACGGATTAAATTGCACAGAGGCTATTTATACAAGAAGATTTGAAGAGAGAAGATGGTGCTAAAAAGAGAGAAAAACAGAGAGAAGATAGTGGGAAGAATTACAAAGAGGTGAAGCAGTCGACCACCATGGAGAAGAAGATAATTGCAAGTGTCGACTGCTGAACTCAATCAGCTTTGAGGAAGCTCTTTCCAGATGTGTGAGATTATGTTTTCGAGAGTTGAGCATTCACTGTAAAATCTCACACACAGATTCACTCGCACATTTAGAGAGTTGAGCTATTTATATTAGCGAGTGAATCACAAACCAGAAACCAAAACATCAGATCCCGTCCAAGCACGAAGACGTTAAACTCTGTGTATATAGCCTTTCTCACTGAGGCATAAAATAAGTGACTGAGTGAACACAGCTGAGAGCTAGTGTAGTTTCTAGGAGTTCAAATTTGACAGTGGGTAAGTCCCAAATCTGATTGGGTCTGCGGATCAAATTATTCTAGTGGAACATTCCTGAAGAAGGAAGAAGGGGAGAGCTAGGATGTTATATCCGAACTTCCAGAAACAAACAGCTGGTCTATTTATTTACAGCATTCCGCATTTACTGTCAGCACACATTGCATATTATTTGATATCTGTTTTAGCTTGGTTTTAAAATTAGAGTTCAGTTCTGGATACTTCCGCTTGGTATTTTAATGCCAATCCAGATCTGTTCTCGGTGCTCATATATGTTCAAGGACACTAAGGTATTGCACCTCATTTTTGTCTGATCAGATCTCACGTCCCTTCGATTTGTTAGAGTGAGATATGATCCTTTCCTAACAAGTGGTATCAGAGCAGGTTGATCTTGAACGAGCATTTCTTTTAAAACGCATATGCTATCTGTTTTTAAAAGGTTTGAAAAGTTTTGAAAAGCTTATTTTATGAAGAAGTGGTGAGAAATGATTTTTGAACTTCAGTTTTTCTTTCGTCGAGCTGACACAGAATGCGCGAGTTCTGTGTGGATGCCAAGATCTTATTTTGGTTGGGCTGTTTTCAGCACATAGGACAAAATAAGAGAAATGAAAGAGAATCTGGTAGTTCAGTTATCGTTTTTATCCAAATCTGAATAAATTAAGTGATTCAATAGCACGTGTTCTGTTTTGAAGCTAAAATTTATTTAAGTTCTCTGAAGAGTTTTCAAGATCTGTTTATGCGGAAAATATCAGCCGGTGCTTTGTTTTTAAATGATTTGAGCTTACATTATAAAAGATAGGGAGAGTAATGATTTTGAAATTGCAGAGCATTGTTCCAAAAGAACGTGCAGTAATATTTCTTTTGACGATCTGACACAGTCTTGCGAGATTTGTGTGTATGCCAAGATCTTTAGTTCTGCTATGGGACAGAGTTAAAGGGAAATGGAAGAGATTCTATGAATTCCATTGTTATTTATCTTTTAAATCTTTAGTAACTTGAGCAATATTTAAGCACCATCTCTTCATCTGTGAATACGGTTGTTCCCAATTTTTTTAGAGTTAAAGGGAAATGGAAGAGATTCTATGAATTCCATTGTTATTTATCTTTTAAATCTTTAGTAACTTGAGCAATATTTAAGCACCATCTCTTCATCTGTGAATACGGTTGTTCCCAATTTTTTTTTAAAGCTGAAAACCCTTGCTTCCACAGTTCTTACTGTGTTAGTGTAGGGAGAGCTTTGTTTTAAATATTTCGGGAAAGACCAGATTTCGATCTCTTTTTGATTCCCACAAAAAGGGAGAGAATTTGTTAGATCACGCATTTGTTATTCCAAGTTTTGTGTAAATCAAAAAGGGAGAGATTGTTGGATCTGGATACAGGTCCAGATCTGAGTTTTGAATTACACAAAACTTGTTATTGTGTTTCTAATGTTTCTACTAAGTGTGCAGATGTTAGCTGGATTAGCAACGTAGGCAGAAGATAAGAGAATTGAAGATTTCAGCAGTCGTGACGTCATCCAAGTGTATTGAAGATTTCAGAAGTCGTGACGTCATCCAAGTGTATTGAATATTTCAGAAGTCGTGACGTCATTGAGAGTTTCGCAGAAGTTAAGAGAATTGAAGATTTCTGCAGTCGTGACGTCATCCAAGCTTCTCATCGAAAGCTGGGCAGCAGTGAGATGTATCAGATCTGATACAGTAACTCAATCAGATCTGATACTGTAGCAGACCAAGAGCTGAAAATAGTAAATCGCGATTTCAGATGCCTAAACGAAGGAATTTGGTCGAAAAGCAGTTTAGGTCAACAGCAAAGCTGTTGAGTCTTGCTCGTTGGACCGTTACGGAGGGAATAGCACTGGTCTCATGCGAAAATGTGAAGTCTGATCAGATGTTGAAGACAAGAGCAGTTGAGATCTGATGTGAAGAGAAGTCTGTTCAGCAGTGAAGAGAAGTTTGTTCAGTAATGAAGAGAAGACGATATCAGATGTCAATCAGATGTGAAGAAAAGATTCAAGCAGAAGCTGAATCAAAGATCGAAGATGGATAAGAAGCATTCAGATCCCGTCCAAGCACGAAGACATTAAACTCTGTGTATGTAGCCTTTCTCACTGAGGCATAAAATAAGTGATTGAGTGAACACAGCTGAGAGCTGGTGTAGAGTCTAGGAGTTCAGCCTTGGGCAGAGAATAAGTCCCAGCTGAGTGGGTTGTACAGTCTGATGTATAATCAAAGTCTTCTAGTGGATTCCTTCCAGATTTGGAAGAAGGGGAGACGTATGATGTTATATCCGAACTTCCAGAAACAAACAGCTGGTCTATTTATTTACAGCATTCCGCATTTACTGTCAGCACGCATTGCATAATATTTGATATCTGTTTTAGCTTCGTTTTAAAATTAGAGTTCAGTTCTAGATACTTCCGCTTGGTATTTTAATGCCAGTCCAGATCTTTTCTCGGTGGTCATATATGTTCAAGGACACTGAGGTATTGCACCTCATTTTTGTCTGATCAGATCTCACGTCCCTTCGATTTCTTAGAGTGAGATCTGATCCTTTCCTAACAAGTGGTATCAGAGCAGGTTGTTCTTGAACGAGCATTTCTTTTAAAACGCATGTGCTATCTGTTTTTAAAAGGTTTGAAAAGTTTTGAAAAGCTTATTTTATGAAGAAGTGGTGAGATATGATTTTTGAACTTCAGTTTTTCTTTCGTCGAGCTGACACAGAATGCGCGAGTTCTGTGTGGATGCCAAGATCTTATTTTGGTTGGGCTGTTTTCAGCACATGGGACAAAATAAGAGAAATGAAAGAGAATCTGGTAGTTCAGTTATCGTTTTTATCCAAATCTGAATAATTAAGTGATTCAGTAGCACGTGTTCTGTTTTGAAGCTAAAATTTATTTAAAGTGCTTTGAAGAGTTTTCAAGATATGTTTATGCGGAAAAATGTCAGCTGGTGCTTTGTTTTTAAATGATTTGAGCTTACATTATAAAAGATAGGGAGATTATGATTTTGGAATTGCAGAGCATTGTTCCAAAAGAACGTGCAGTAATATGTCTTCTGATGAGCTGACACAGATCTTGCGAGATTTGTGTGTATGCCAAGACCTTTAATTTGTTATGGGACAGAGTTAAAGAGAAATGGAAGAGATTCTGTGAATTCCATTGTTATTTATCTTTTAATCTTTAGTAATTTGAGCAATATTTAAGCACCATCTCTTCATCTGTGCATATGGTTGTTCCCAAATCTGTTTTCCTTTTTTTTAAAATCCGAAAACCCCTGCTGCCACAATTCTTACTGTGTTAGTGTAGGGAGAGCTTTATTTTAAATCTTTCGGGGAATACCAGTTTTCGAACCCTTTTTTATTCCCACAAAAAGGGAGAGAATTTGTTAGTTCATGCATTTGTTATTCCAAGTTTTTGTGTAAATCAAAATGGGAGAGATTGATGGATCTGTGTAAACAGATCCAGATCTGAGTTTTGAATTACACAAAACTTGTTATTGTGTTTCTAATGTTTCTACTAAGTGTGCAGATGTTAGCTGGAAATACAACAAGAGAGATCTGGATAGACGAGTGCTTATCAGAAAAGTTCACAGCTGGATTAGCAAATAGAAAGAAGATAAGAGAATTGAAGATTTCAGCAGTCGTGACGTCATCCCAGATTATTGAAGATTTCAACATTCGTGAGACGTCATCCAAGCTTATTGAATATTTCAGCAGTCGTGACGTCATCCAAGCTTATTGAAGATTTCAGCAGTCGTCACGTCATCGAAAGCTGGGCAGCAGTGAGATGTATCAGATCTGATACAGTAACTCAATCAGATCTGATACTGTAGTAGACCAAGAGCTGAAAATAGTAAATCGCGATTTCGGAGGCCTAAACGAAGGAATTTGGCCGAAAAAGCGGCTTAGGTCAACAGCGAAGCTGTTGAGTCTTGCTTGTTGGACCGTTTCGGAGGGAATAGCTGTAACGCCCAGAAATCCTAATTATGTTAAATTGAGCGCATGACTAGGGGCAAAACTTTATGTTAGCATGATTACATGTCATGTTATGTGATTGTATGACGATTTTATGCCTTACTTTGTGTATGTCATTTTACGGTACTGTTTGAGTTCCGGTAAGCGGGGACGAGACCGGAGACGACCAAATTGAAAATATTTTAAATGTTTTAGCCCTTAGACATATTTTAAAGCAAAAATTTTTATTTTATGCACCATTTAGAAAAAAATGAGATTCTATGCACAGTTATCGAGGGGGATCCGTTTTTCGCCTATACGGGCTATTTTTATGAATTTTACTACACTTTTAAATTTGAGAGACCTTATATTACGAAAATTAGAGGCTTGAAGTCTGCACTTTAAGTATTTTTAAGCATTTTTAATTAGAGGAGGGTTAGTTTTGGTATTAAGCCTTTTATTTTTTAATTAAAACAAGTTGGAGGGGTCTTTTTGTACACTTCTCATTCACTCACCTCCCCCTAATTCGAAATTAACCTATCCCTCACCTCCATCAGCTGACTTCAGCCCTTACTTCCCCCATAGGTGGTCGAAATTTTCAGATTATTGGTTGGAATTCAAAGGTGTTTGGTCTAATCCATTGTCCTCCGCTCCGGTAACGCGTATCTCTACTCCCTTCTTCGATCAAGGCATGTTGTATCCTCTTTTCTCACCATTTAGATCATAATATACTGTTTTATAAAGGTTTTTCATGATTTATATGTGAATTGTTTAGATCTATCATGTGTTGTTTGAGATCCATGCATACATCACGATTTTGATACGTTTTCGATTCGTTTCTTGTTCTAACTCGGTTTTGGTTGGTTCTGTTGGGGAACCGTGGTGGATCCGGATCCCGTCTCTCGGCAAGGCAGCGGAAGAATAAAATTAGGCCGGGAAACGTTCAATACAATTATAATCTACTGCAAACTATGAACCATTCATAGGGCGTTTAGTCAGTTACCTTGCTGGCGACTTGCGCCTAGCTCCAACCGGAATTACATGAAGACCGGCTCTTCACGGTAGACGGCTGTAGATTCGTAAATCAGGTCCATGACCGGAAGGGAGACTCCTTCGTCAGCCTGCACTAGAAGGCCTGACGAGATCAGCGCGGACGGATTCTCCTCGAAAAGTTGGCTGGAGCAACACCGGCGAGGGGCGGCGGCGGCGCGTGGCGGGCACGGCGGCGGCGGCGTGGAGAGGAGGGAGAGGCGGCCGAGATCTTTAGGTTTAGGGTTAGAGTATGTTGTAATGTAATGTTTGATTAAAGCCCCTAAGTCTACATTAAGTAGACTAGCAATGGACTTGGACCGGCCCAACGGGCCCGGGTCCAAATGACGATATCCATCGCTGCGACTTCATCGTAACTCCGATCGCTGATCAGATCGAACCGATCGACTCAGTTTCCAAAACTGAATGTTATGATATGAAAAACAATTTTTCAGATCATCTAACCCTAAATTGCAAAATGACCCTCCAACTTTTGGAAATTGCAATTTGACCCCTGTTGACTTTTGGGAAGTCGCACTCCCTAAAATCCTCCTCCTATGCTCAACAAATTGAGCTCAGTATCCGTGCGGGAATCTCGAATCTAGTACTTGTGTGACCCTCAATGGTTTAGGGATA
>KQ999370.1:9809-22864 GCA_001598015.1 Dorcoceras hygrometricum | reverse complement strand
AAAGATCCGATAGCTATGCATACATCTTGGAGATCGAATAGTGACATCGCGAGTGTAACTAGGTAAACACATTTAACTAAAACACTTCTAGTACTCTGGCCAGAGATTTATACACTATTATCCCCTCAGAAAGCATAGGATATCCACGCATGTCTGCGAGCGGTGAATCCTCGACAACGATGCATCGACTCCTACATGCATCGGGTTCTCACCCAATCCCACCGCCTAATGACCCCAAGTGAGTCGGAAAACGGGTCAAAGTGAGACGCCTATCATGTAGAGTCTCAATGACGTTTCGAGTCGTGAGGACTAATCAGTACAACCAAGACCTCGGACTTATCCACTCGACAAATGGTAACCACTTGGAAAGTCCGAACGAGGGTAGTTCGATAGATCACCAGGTCACTATCTATCTGCATGCTCAGAACATCACAATGTTCCCTACCAATGAAACATGGTACTTTGCATCGCAGATACTAGTCTCGAGCTCGGGAGGCCTTATCCTCATTTTGACGGAATCGACTAGGAACTAATTCAGAATACACAGTGACTATTAGATGTGTTTCATGATAGCCGTCATACCCACTATCAAATCTAACATACACTATAGTGCATTCTAGGTCTTTACTCAACGCAATTGTTAATCATCATACAACACAATGAAAGTAAAGAATGCCATAAATAAAATGCGAATATCATATATAAAGATCGTTTCATACAAGAGTCTATGAACCCACACGCCACAAGTTGGCTAGTTGGGCATCTACTCTATCTGGTTCAAGGGCTTGGGGATCCGTCCATGGAAGCCTTGGGGTGGTCCTAGGCTTAGGAGAGGGTGGCTCGACCCCTTGGTCTAGCCAAAGGCGTCGGTCATATGTGGAGTGGTGGCCGGGTGCATGGTGTGAAGCTGTGTGCATGTCGCCTCTTGGGAGCCTTCGTGTGAGTTGGTTAAGCCATGGTTCGAGCCGTGGCTTGGACCATGGTTGGGGCTGGACCTAGGGAAGGTTCTGCCGGAGTGGCTCCGTCCAAGGGTGGCCGGAGGTGGAGGGCCGAAGGGCGCAAGGCTGCGGGTCGCGTGTAGGGGGGCGGCGGTGGCTAGGGTAATTGGGAGATGGGCTTGGGCCGGTTCGGTTGGGCCAATGGGTCGGTTCAATCGGGCCAGGTCAAGTTTGTCAAGTGTCGAGTCAAATATTTTAATTCCGGTTCGAGTTATTTTAATTATGCGCCGGGTAATTTTATTTTAAAGTCCAAGTCATTTTATCGAGTCAAGTCAAATATTTTTAAGTCAAAATTATTCTTGGTCAAAATGATTTTTGGGTCAATGATTTTAAGTCAAAAGTTATTTAAGTTGTTAAATTTTTTTAAGTAATTTGGATTTTAAGTCAAATTGTTAGATTTTGGGCCGTTATTTTAAATGAGTTTTAAGCATGTTTTGACGGTGTTCGGTCGAGTATTTCAAATGATTTTAAAGGGGTGTTGGTCCAAGTTTGAGTTAGGTTTAATATTATTTTAAGTTTAGTTGAGGCTTTGGGCTTAAAGTTAGTGGGCTAGTCGCTTGAACCAGTCCTTGACCAGGCCGAGGAAATGTAAAGGCCCATGAATATATATTAAATTATATACGTAATATGCTATGTAATTGAGTATGAAATGTTTAAAGGAAATTAAATATATATTGATGGGCCAAGCTTTTTAAATTTGCATGATTTTTATGAAATGCATGCGTCATGAAAGTTTTGTGAAATGTTAAGGCATGAAGGAAAAATATTTTGAGGGATTGAAGTGATGTGGGGCAAAATTTAATGATGGGAGTTAGCCGGGCCCGGGGATATCCTGTTTTAATGTATGAGCTTATGTCATGGATACGACTCGCATGTTCTTTTAAGCTATGTTATGTTTACGCTATGCCTTAACATATATGTTATATGATGAATTATGTACGATTACAGTATGATTTAACGTTTAAGATCTTTTAAGCACGCATGTCATGAAAATTATGTTCCTATACTTATGTGCCTGTATGTGGTTTTATTATATGTACCTTGTTATTAGTGGATATAGCATGCTGGGCCTTTAGGCTCACTAGGTTTAAATGGTGCATGTGAGCGATGATAATGTTGATGATGAGGTTTCTCCGACCGGCGGTGAGGACGTCTGATGCTCCGCTGCGGCTGCTACCCCGTGACCACTCAGTTATTTTATGCCTTTGCTTTTAGAAATGTTTTCGGCAAACAGTTTTTAAATACTCTTATTTTGACGTTAGCTTCTGCAATGTGGATTTTAGACATTTTACAGTTTCTTTTAAACGGATGATGAGATGTTATCTTTAAACTTTAAGTTATGGTTTTTATTTTTTATCTTTTATTAAATTTTTATTCCACATCTGTTTTAAAAAAAAAAATTTTGACGTTTAGTGCGTTTCAATAGCACTGGTCTCATGCGAAAATGTGAAGTCTGATCAGATGTGAAGAGAAGTATGTTCAGCAGTGAAGAGAAGTCTGTTCAGCAATGAAGCGAAGTCTGTTCAGCAATGAAGAGAAGACGATATCAGATGTCAATCAGATGTGAAGAAAAGATGCAAGCAGAAGCTGAATCAAAGATCGAAGCTGGATAAGAAGCAATAAAGAAAACACACAGATGCGAAGCAGTTGACGAATCAGATATGAAGTTTAACTGGAGCATAGAAGTCAACTGCTGAGCCTATTCAGATGTGAACATATCAGACTTATTCAGAAGACGACAAAAGCCTGCAAATAAGGGACACAAGGACAACTCTATAGGTACTTCACATAACACCTTTCAACGGTAAGAAACTTGTGTCCAACGGATTAAATTGCACAGAGGCTATTTATACAAGAAGATTTGAAGAGAGAAGATGGTGCTAAAAAGAGAGAAAAACAAAGATAAGATAGTGGGAAGAATTACAAAGAGGTGAAACAGTCGACCACCATGGAGAAGAAGATAATTGCAAGTGTCGACTGCTGAACTCAATCAGCTTTGAGGAAGCTCTTTCCAGATGTGTGAGATTATGTTTTTGAGAGTTGAGCATTCACTGTAAAATCTCACACACAGATTCACTCGCACATTTAGAGAGTTGAGCTATTTATATTAGCGAGTGAATCACAAACCACAAACCAAACATCAGATCCCGTCCAAGCACGAAGACGTTAAACTCTGTGTATGTAGCCTTTCTCACTGAGGCATAAAAGAAGCGACTGAGTGAACACAGCTGAGAGCTGGTGTAGTTTCTAGGAGTTCAGATTTGGGCAGTGGGTAATTCCCAAATCTGATTGGGTCTGCGTATCAAATTATTCTAGTGGAACCTTCCTGAAGAAGGAAGAAGGGGAGACATAGGATGTTATATCCGAACTTCCAGAAACAAACAGCTGGTCTATTTATTTACAGCATTCCGCATTTACTGTCAGCACGCATTGCATAATATTTGATATCTGTTTTAGCTTCGTTTTAAAATTAGAGTTCAGTTCTGGATACTTCCGCTTGGTATTTTAAGGTCAATCCAGATCTGTTCTCGGTGCTCATATATGTTCAAGGACACTGAGGTATTGCACCTCATTTTTGTCTGATCAGATCTCACGTCCCTTCGATTTGTTAGAGTGAGATATGATCCTTTCCTAACAAGTGGTATCAGAGCAGGTTGATATTGAACGAGCATTTCTTTTAAAACACATATGCTATCTGTTTTTAAATTTTGAAAAGTTTTGAAAAACTTATTTTATGAAGAAGTGGTGAGAAATGATTTTTTAACTTCAGTTTTTCTTTCGTCGAGCTGACACAGAATGCGCGAGTTCTGTGTGGATGCCAAGATCTTATTTTGGTTGGGCTGTTTTCAGCACATGGGACAAAATAAGAGAAATGAAAGAGAATCTGGTAGTTCAGTTATCGTTTTTATCCAAATCTGAATAAATTAAGTGATTCAGTAGCACGTGTTCTGTTTTGAAGCTAAAATTTATTTAAGTGCTCTGAAGAGTTTTCAAGATCTGTTTTTGCGGAAAAATATCAGCCGGTGCTTGTTTTTAAATGATTTGAGCTTACATTATAAAAGATAGGGAGAGTAATGATTTTGGAATTGCAGAGCATTGTTCCAAAAGAACGTGCAGTAATATGTCTTTTGACGAGCTGACACAGATCTTGCGAGATTTGTGTGTATGCCAAGACCTTTAGTTCTGCTATGGGACAGAGTTAAAGGGAAATGGAAGAGATTCTATGAATTCCATTGTTATTTATCTTTTAAATCTTTAGTAATTTGAGCAATATGTAAGCACCATCTCTTCATCTGTGCATACGGTTGTTCCCAATTTTTTTTTTAAACTGAAAACCCCTGCTGCCACAGTTCTTACTGTGTTAGTGTAGGGAGAGCTTTGTTTTAAATATTTCGGGAAAGACCAGATTTCGATCTCTTTTTGATTCCCACAAAAAGGGAGAGAATTTGTTAGATCACGCATTTGTTATTCCAAGTTTTGTGTAAATCAAAAAGGGAGAGATTTTTGGATCTGGATAACAGGTCCAGATCTGAGTTTTGAATTATACAAAAATTGTTATTGTGTTTCTAATGTTTCTACTAAGTGTGTAGATGTCAGCTCGATTAGCAACGTAGGCAGAAGATAAGAGAATTGAAGATTTCAGCAGTCGTGACGTCATCCAAGTGTATTGAAGATTTCAGAAGTCGTGACGTCATCCAAGTGTATTGAAGATTTCAGAAGTCGTGACGTCATTGAGAGTTTTGGAGAAGATAAGAGAATTGAAGATTTCTGCAGTCGTGACGTCATCCAAGCTTCTCATTGAAAGCTGGGCAGCAGTGAGATGTATCAGATCTGATACAGTAACTCAATCAGATCTGATACTGTAGCAGACCAAGAGCTGAAAATAGTAAATCGCGATTTCGGAGGCCTAAACGAAGGAATTTGGCCGAAAAGCGGCTTAAGTCAACAGCGAAGCTTGATGGTCCCGGAAATAGGATCACTAAGCAAATAGGAGTTCAGAAGGGGGGGGGGGTTTGAATGAACTCCTTCGATTTTTCTATTTCAAAGTTCTTTTAAAATGTTTGGATCTCAGTTTTATGCAAACTTCTCAGCCAACAAAATATGTGCGGAAATAGGCTGATTGGTTTGTGAAAAATGAACAATGCGCAACAGTAAATAAATGCGTAAGTAAGAGATAGAGTCAAGAGTTTGTTTCTGGAAGTTCGGATATCAATATCCTACGTCTCCCCTTCTTCCTCCTCGGAAGGTAGCACTAAAAGACTTTGATGTGAGTAGCCTTTCTACAAACACCCGATCCCGTAACTCACAGCTACGAGAACTCCTAGCTCTTTACAATACTTCACGCAGACTTCGCTGCTGGTTTTTACAATGCTTTGAACGTTTTTCGAACTTCTTTAAAAGACAGTTCGTTTACAGACTCCATGAATATATCAATGAGAACACATATCTAGAGACTGTAAATATCTTCTGGTATCAACAATGAATAACCAGAAGATTGACTCGAAGGTATTTCAAATGAGGATTAAACGATAAGTTCTTCGAGTCTTTGAGCTTTTGAAGATATCAACGAAGTGTAAGCTCTGTATAGATTTTGGCAGCGTGACAGCAATAGATAATAATCGAAGTGTCTTTTCTTCAACGCCGCTGCTGATATTTATAGGCTTCGACTGCAACGATCATATTAATTCTCCAAAGGAAAATGAATCCCGTTTGAATTACTGCCAAAATCGTACACCGTAATTCCTGCTCCACTGCAAGGTCAATTGCTCATCCACAGAGCCAATTTGTCTTCTTTCCATTTTTGTGCAAGCATGGAGAAACGGCCTCTGTACACTGTACTATTTATCCAAAATAGTACCTAACTTGTCTCCTTCATTAAAATGAATCCCGTTTGAATTACTGCCAAAATCGTACACCGTAATTCCTGCTCCACTGCAACGTCAATTGCTCATCCACAGAGCCAATTTGTCTTCTTTCCATTTTTGTGCAAGCATGGAGAAACGGCCTCTGTACACTGTACTATTTATCCAAAATAGTACCTAACTTGTCTCCTTCATTCCAAGCAACTGTACAATCCAAAAAATCTTTTCCTTATGAGTAAACGATCGTATTTGAAACACTTTGAGCTTGCGCTTGAATTTACTTTGATAACCAGCACTTACATCCATCGTCGTTGTCAAGAACTTCGACTGGAAAAACGCTTGGAAGAATTCACCTGCTGATATGCATATGCGTTTTTCCATCTGCTGATTCCTTTAAGTGATAAAACGATGTCGTGTCAACTTAATCAAGTGACGCCATTTTGCTATCTTTGAAATACATCTGCTGGTTAACACCAAGTAGTGCATCTGCTGGTTTGTCTAAGGAACGCTTCTGCTGAATCAATCAAAACGCTGTCGTTCCAACTTAACCAAACGCTGTCGTATCGCAATCTTCAACAAATATACTTAACCAACTGCTGAACTCTTCAAGAAAGTATCTGCTGATTACTTCATCTGCTGATGCGAAACTGTGCACTCCAACGACGTCGTTCTAACTTATCAAAACGCTGTCGTTTACCAATCCTTAGAAAAACACGCTGAAACTCAAATCGGTACCTGCTGATCGAGATAACAACATCTGCTGATTGCTCACGAATAAAACAACTGCTGAAATACCACTGTAGATAGATAAGACGATCTCCTGAAGAGTGCGACAACTGATTGTCCAATTGCAACTTGTCTTATTTTTGTTATCACCAAAACTTATAAATATTGTCCTAACAAAGCTATTGAGTCTTCCTCGTTGGACCGTTACGGAGGGAATAGCACTGGTCTCATGCGAAAATGTGAAGTTTGATCAGATGTTGAAGACAAGAGCAGTTGAGATCTGATGTGAAGAGAAGTCTGTTCAGCAGTGAAGAGAATTTTGTTCAGCAATGAAGAGAAGACGATATCAGATGTCAATCAGATGTGAAGAAAAGATGCAAGCAGAAGCTGAATCAAAGATCGAAGATGGATAAGAAGCATTAAAGAAAACACACAGATGTGAAGCAGTTGACGAATCAGATATGATGATTAACTGGAGCATAGAAGTCAACTGCTGAGCCTATTCAGATGTGAACATATCAGACTTATTCAGAAGACGACAAAATCCTGCAAAGTAAAGGACACAAGGACAACTTTGTCGGTACTTTACAGAACACATTTCAACGGGAAGAACTTGTGTCCAAAGGATTAATTTGAACAGAGGCTATTTATTCAAAAAGGATTGATGAAGATGATGATGCTGCAAAGAGAGAAAAACAGAGAGAAGATAGTGGGAAGAATTACAGAAAGGTGAAGCAGTCGACCACCATGGAGAAGGAGCTAATTGCAAGTGTCGACTGCTGAACCTTATCAGCTTTGTAGAAGCACTTCCTTGTTGTGTGAGATTTAATATTCGAGAGTTGAGCGTTCACTGTAAAAATCTCACACACACAAAGATTCACTCACACATTTTATGAGAGATGTGAGAAACTGTACAGTGAGTGAATCAAAACCACAAACCAAATATATCAGATCCCATCCAAGCACGAAGACATTGCTGGTGTAGAGTCTAGGAGTTCAGCCTTGGGCATAGAATAAGTCCCAGCTGAGTGGGTTGTACATTCTGATGTATAATCAAAGTCTTCTAGTGGATGCCTTCCAGATTTGGAAGAAGGGGAGACGTATGATGTTATATTCGAACTTCCAGAAACAAACAGCTGGTCTATTTATTTACAGCATTCCGCATTTACTGTCAGCACGCATTGCATAATATTTGATATCTGTTTTAGCTTCGTTTTAAAATTAGAGTTCAGTTCTGGATACTTCCGCTTGGTATATTAATGCCAGTCCAGATCTTTTCTCGGTGCTCATATATGTTCAAGGACACTGAGGTATTGCACCTCATTTTTGTATGATCAGATCTCACGTCCCTTCGATTTCTTAGAGTGAGATCTGATCCTTTCCTAACAAGTGGTATTAGAGCAGGTTGTTCTTGAACAAGCATTTCTTTTAAAACGCATGTGCTATCTGTTTTTAAAAGGTTTGAAAAGTTTTGAAAAGCTTATTTTATGAAGAAGTGGTGAGAAATGATTTTTGAACTTCAGTTTTTCTTTCGTCGAGCTGACACAGAATGCGCGAGTTCTGTGTGGATGCCAAGATCTTATTTTGGTTGGGCTGTTTTCAGCACATGGGACAAAATAAGAGAAATGAAAGAGAATCTGGTAGTTCAGTTATCGTTTTTATCCAAATCTGAATAAATTAAGTGATTCAGTAGCACGTGTTCTGTTTTGAAGCTAAAATTTATTTAAGTGCTCTGAAGAGTTTTCAAGATCTGTTTATGCAGAAAAATGTCAGTTGGTGCTTTGTTTTTAAATGCTTTGAGCTTACATTATAAAAGATAGGGAGAGTAATGATTTTGGAATTGCAGAGCATTGTTCCAAAAGAACGTGCAGTAATATGTCTTCTGATGAGCTGACACAGATCTTGCGAGATTTGTGTGTATGCCAAGACCTTTAATTCTGTTATGAGACAGAGTTAAAGAGAAATGGAAGAGATTATGTGAATTCCATTGTTATTTATCTTTTAATCTTTAGTAATTTGAGCAATATTTAAGCACCATCTCTTCATCTATGCATATGGTTGTTCCCAAATCTGTTTTCCTTTTTTTTAAAATCTGAAAACCCCTGCTGCCACAATTCTTACTGTGTTAGTGTGGGGAGAGCTTTATTTTAAATCTTTCGGGGAAGACCAGTTTTCGAACCCTTTTTGATTCCCACAAAAAGGGAGAAAATTTGTTAGTTCATGCATTTGTTATTCCAAGTTTTGTGTTAATTAAAAGAGAGAGATTGATGGATCTGTGTAAACAGATCCAGATCTGAGTTTTGAATTACACAAAACTTGTTATTGTGTTTCTAATGTTTCTACTAAGTGTGCAGATGTTAGCTGGAAATGCAACAAGAGAGATCTGGACAGACGAGTGCTTATCAATAAAGTTCACAGCTGGATTAGCAAAGTAGAAAGAAGATAAGAGAATTGAAAATTTCAGCAGTCGTGACGTCATCCAAGCTTATTGAAGATTTCAGCAGTCGTGAGACGTCATACAAGCTTATTGAAGATTCAGCAGTCGTGACGTCATCCAAGCTAATTGAAGATTTCAGCACGAAGGAATTTGGCCGAAAAGCGCCTTAGGTCAACAGCGAAGCTGTTGAGTTTTGCTTGTTGGACCGTTTCGGAGGGAATAGCACGGGTCTCATGCGAAAATGTGAAGACTGATCAGATGTGAAGAGAAGTCTGTTCAGCAGTGAAGAGAAGTCTGTTCAGCAATGAAGAGAAGACGATATCAGATGTCAATCAGATGTGAAGAAAAGATGCAAGAAGAAGCTGAATCAAAGATCGAAGCTGGATAAGAAGCAATAAAGAAAACACACAGATGCGAAGCAGTTGACGAATCATATATGAAGATTAACTGGAGCACAGAAGTAAATTGCTGAGCCTTTTTAGATGTGAACATATCAGACTTATTCAGAAGACGACAAAAGTCTGCAAATAAGGGACACAAGGACAACTCTGTCGGTACTTTACATAACACCTTTCAACGGGAAGAAACTTGTGTCCAACGGATTAAATTGCACAGAGGCTATTTATACAAGAAGATTTGAAGAGAGAAGATGATGCTAAAAAGAGAGAAAAACAGAGAGAAGATAGTGGGAAGAATTACAAAGAGGTGAAGCAGTCGACCACCATGGAGAAGAATATAATTGCAAGTGTCGACTGCTGAACTCAATCAGCTTTGAGGAAGCTCTTTCCAGATGTGTGAGATTATGTTTTCAAGAGTTGAGCATTCACTGTAAAATCTCACACACAGATTCACTCGCACATTTAGAGAGTTGAGCTATTTATATTAGCGAGTGAATCACAAACCACAAACCAAAAATCAGATCCCGTCCAAGCACGAAGACGTTAAACTCTGTGTATGTAGCCTTTCTCACTGTGGCATAAAAGAAGTGATTGAGTGAACACAGCTGACAACTGGTGTAGTTTCTAGGAGTTCAGATTTGGGCAGTGGGTAAGTCCCAAATCTGATTGGGTCTGCGGATCAAATTCTTCTAGTGGAACCTTCCTGAAGAAGGAAGAAGGGGAGACGTAGGACGTTATATCCGAACTTCCAGAAACAAACAGCTGGTCTATTTATTTACAGCATTCCGCATTTACTGTCAGCACGCATTGCATAATATTTGATATCTGTTTTAGCTTCGTTTTAAAATTAGAGTTCAGTTCTGGATACTTCCGCTTGGTATTTTAATGTCAGTCCAGATCTGTTCTCGGTGCTCATATATGTTCAAGGACACTGAGGTATTGCACCTCATTTTTGTCTGATCAGATCTCACGTCCCTTCGATTTGTTAGAGTGAGATATGATCCTTTCCTAACAAGTGGTATCAGAGTAGGTTGTTCTTGAACGAGCATTTCTTTTAAAACGCATGTTGTTGGTCCGAAGTAAATTAGGATCACTAAGAGATCAGCAGCAAGAGCGCGTTTAAAAGGCTTTCGAAATTTTTGCTCGCTGCTGATAATACTCTGGAGCTGCAATAGCTCGTTGTTCTTGAACATATAAAGAAAACAGAGCACCGGAGACAGATCTGGTACGATTTAAAAATCATGCGGAAAATACCAGAACTGAATCCTAATATTTTAAAACAATCAAACAGATTTATGTACAACATAAATCTGTTAGACTTGTGCTTGTGTGCTGCTGAAATGTTAAGCGATGCTAAGTAAAGAGCTAAGTGCTGATTTATCTGTTTATACGTGCGTGATGAATGCGATGTGTGCTGAACTATAAACGTGCAATGCTAAAGTAAATGCTTGCTGAATGAATAACAGAACACGATACAAAACACAGCATATTTGTTTCTGGAAGTTCGGATATCAACATCCTACATCTCCCCTTCTTCCACCTCGGAAGGCTCCACTAGAAGATTTGATCTTACAACTGCGTGTACAGACCCAATCCCACAACCAGCAGCTGTGAGAACTCCTAGACACCAAAAATGCACAACAGCCTCAACTGTGTGACTGACTACATACACATGAGTTTTACGTCATCGTGCTTGGACGGGAACTGTGAAAGATTTCGAGATTCATTCACAAATAGATGTGAATGAATCCGGGTGTGTGAGATTGATACATTGTAGCTCTCAAACTCTCTGTTTTTCTCACACACGAGGGACATGCTCTCTCAAATCATCTGCTGATTGTGATGACGTCACCGATGACGTCATCAACGCTAATCCATCTGCTGAACTATCAACACTACGTCGCTTCATCTTGCTTCTCTTCATCTGCTGATTCTATTCCACTGTACTGCCTGCTGAAAGATGACGTCACTGCTGATGTCATTTACCCTTAGCGCTCCAGCTGATTTTCTTCGTTCCAGCTCGCGCTTCTTCTAAGCTTCTTGCTTCTTGAATAGCGACTGTCGATAGATACATCAACAGTACTTATAATTGCGACTGCTAACAGATTCGTCAACAGTAACTTGCGCATCTTCTTCTTCGATAGATCTCTTCAGCAGACTTCTCAATACAAGTTCCAGCTGGTTCACTTTGCTCTTTAGCGCTTGCAGCTGGTTGTCATCGTTTCAGCTGGTTCATCATGCTCCAACTGATTTCTTGGCCTCCGCCTGATTACGAACAGCTGATATAACTCTGGACGTCTCCATTGCTAATTCAACTGCTGATTCCATGAACACCAAACAATCTGCTGATCGTTTATGTCGTGAACCACCTGCCGGACAGATATAGCTGCTGCTGATTGTCTTCTTTGTTTCTAAACCTGTACGCTTAAGTGGAATTGTTAGAAACACAATAATAGGTTTTGTGTAATTCAAAAATTAATCAGGATCTGTCAAAACAGATCCAACAATCTCTCCCTTTTTGATTTACACAAAACCTTAAATCAACGATGCATGTTCTAACAATTCTCTCCCTTTTTGTGGGAATCAAAAAGAGAGTAAACTGCTGGTCTTCCCTCTATTTAAAAATAAAACTCTCCCTACACTGTTTCAACAAAACAACGAAACAGCAGGAGTTTTAATTTTGAAAAACGAAAACAGCATTTGGGAAGCACCATATGCAACAGTATATGATTTTCGAAAACAGAAGCTGATGCATTTGCTCAAATTAACAAAGACAGTGACGCCACTCTCCCTGTCTTTTATAACATGAGCTCAAATCATTTTTAAACTCAAAATTTTGCATCAGCTGGAATCCGCAAAAACAGAACATTTAAACACATCAGAGCATACAAATATTTCAAATAACACGTGCTACTGAGTTACTCAAAATTATGAAGAACCAGTACAGAGAACAGCTCAGATTTTTCCTTCTTCTATCTCGCCCCATGTGCTTGTCACTGAGCCTCGCTCCAAGTGATCTTACAGCACAACGAAAATAGAAGCTTGGCATCTGCCCGAGACTCGCGCAACCCGACAGTTCATCAAGCAAAAAAACGGTTCTAAATATAAACAGATCTGGCCTTCATAAAATAAGTTTCTCAAAACATTTAAAACATTTAAAACATAGCACATGTGTTTTAAAATCAGTGCTCGTTCAAGAACAAACCTGCTCTGATACCACTTGTTGGTCCGAGAAATAGGATCACTAAGGATAGCCAGCGCTGATTTGACAAACAGTAAAAATTTTGCGCTGCTATAAACGAGCTGCAATAGCTCAAGGTTCTTGAACATATAAAATACAAAGAGCACCGGAGACAGATCTGGTATGAAATTAAAATCATGCGGAAACACCAGAACTGAATCCTTAGTATTTTAAAACGATTCAAACAGATTTATGTGCAACATAAATCTGTTCGACTGTGCAAGTGTGATAACTGTGTATGCCTTCAAATATGTTATGCGATGCTAAAGTAAAGCAGGTGCTGAATGAATAACAGAGTACAATACACAAGAGATTTGTTTCTGGAAGTTCGGACCTCAATGTCCTACATCTCCCCTTCTTCCACCTCGAAAGGCTCCACTAGAAGACTTTGAT
>KQ999369.1:49163-67111 GCA_001598015.1 Dorcoceras hygrometricum | reverse complement strand
AGCTGAAATGAACAGTACTTAAAATGAATAAAGCAACTGCTGAATTATCACTATGGAATGCATCTGCTGATGAACAGTGCATCTGCTGATTTTAAGAAAAACTACGCAACTGCTGAATTCTAACAAAGGAAATACAGCTGCTGAATTCAAAATCACAATGCAGCTGCTGATTCCTAATCAAAGGAAAACAACTGCTGATATTAATAAAGAAAGACGCATCTGCTGATGAACAGTGCATCTGCTGATTTTGAGAAGACGCTTGCAATATCTAAACAATGATTTCGCTACCAGCCGTCGCCTATTAAACCAGACTTTATACTGATTCAACTAACAACTACTGATTACAAAATCATCAAATTTGACATTACAATTACAGGAAGAACATTCGTAAACGCTTATAACCATACAGCTGCTGAATCTTAACAAGTAGATACAGCTGTTAGATACATAACTCTTCATTTGTAATATCAAAACAACAACGATGCCATCAGCTGTTGCCTATCAAACCATACCAATGATTCAACCAGCAACTACCAATTACACAGTTATCAAATTCTAATATTACAGCTACTGCAAGAAGAACTTTCATAACATTTCTGGAAATAATTTCGAATCCTCAGTACATATAAAACTTCATGGACTTTCTGAAAACATACTGGGAGCATTATAAACATCAAAACATCATTTTCGAACCCATCTTTCTTTCCTTATCATGTCCAAATCATTTCAAACATGAACTTTAAATATATCCATAACATACAGGCAAGCAAATCCATTAAAACACAATATATGCTTCAAATGGTGTAGAAAAAGATCAACTTTTACGTGCCTTAATTGAAGCTTTGCAACAATCAGCAAATTCCTGCAGAAATCCTCCCTTTGAGGAACGCACGAATTTTTCTGAAATTTCTTTGAAGAACACTTCAAATCTTTTCTTTGCAAATGATGAAAATCTTACTTTGAAAACAGGTTTTTATATGAAAGGGATTAGTGGCAAGCTACTTGAGAAATCAAGCATGACACACTTTCAAAATTTAGTAAAATTCCCTTCATATCATTTTAATTTGTAAAACACCAAACCTTCTCTTAAAGAAATCATTTCACCTCCTTAAAACATTTTCCAATCGATTTAAAAATCAGCTCGTGCATCGCTCCTTGGAGTCACCTGCTGGAACCAGCCGCAGCGCATCTTACCTGCTGATATCAACAATTCAGCAGATACGTAATATTTAAAATTGCCAAAATGGCCCATATGATTTATGAAATGCATAAATATGGTCCTAGGGATTTTGGGGCGTTACATCACCCAACCCCGCCACCTGATGACCCCAACTGAGTCGGTAAACGGGTCAAAGTTAGGCACCTATCATGTAGAGTCTCAATGACGTTTCGAGTAATAAGGGATAATCTATACAACCAAGACCTCAGACTTAATCCACTCGACAAATGGTAACCACTTGGAAAGTCCGAACGAGGGTAGTTTGATAGATCACCATGTCACTATCCATCTACATGCTCAGAACATCACAATGTTCCCTACCAATGAAACGTGGTACTTCACATCGCAGATGCTAGTCTCAAACTCGGGCGGCCTTATCCTCATTTTGACGGCCCAATCGACTAGGAACGAGTTTAGAACACACAGTGACTATTAGATGTGTTTCATGATAGCCATCATATCCACTATCATATCTAACATACACTATGGTGTATTCTAGGTCTTTATCCAACACAATTGTTAACATTATAAAATAATGAAGATAAAGAATGCCATAAAAGAATACGAATTTCATAAATAAAGATCGTTTTACATAGAGTCAACAAGAACCCACACGCCACAAGTTGGCTAGTTGGGCACCTACTCTAACTGTATTTACCTCACGTCCAGTAAGAGCCGAATAATATGACGCCGATTACTATCACGTGTCAAGATGACCCATCAATGTTGAGTTGTAATGGAAGGTCACCATAACATCCCCAATAATATGAGCCAACGTCAAGGGAGTTCCATCCAACTCACAGCAAGTATCAATGTCGTGTACAGCTTTTCGGCACACAGAACTCCCCTCCCAAAAATTTGAGCCGGGCTGTGTATGCGGGTATCATCGATGTACAACCATTGTTGAAGGAAGATAGGAAATTTAAAACAATATTTAAATTCCCTTAGTTTCATGATCTTATCGAATAAAATTTTGTTTTATGATCAATTTAGAAGTCATGGACTAACATTCTCTAAGAGTGCTTCCAGGTAGTTGGAGGGGCTAAGGCCCGCTTAAAAACTAACTTCCTAAGACAAAGCAACGCCCCTCAGTGAGACTAGCAGGTGCAATCCATATTTAAGCAGGTCTATGAGGACTCTCTTAGATCACGTTTTGTCACATTTCCTCATAATTATCAATAAACTAAGTTCCTTCAATTTAATCATGAAACATTTAATCTTGATATAAATTTAAATCAAATTTAAAATGATAGATTTTAATTTTGAAATTTGGTCTCAATATTTAAACCAAATTTAAAATTTGCGGATTCAACAGACATATATCACATATATAATTGGGATGATCGACAAGCGTGAGCTATGCGATCTGTGGTTGCCAAGCACGGATCTAGGTCCAATCCAAGGTAATGTGCAGTATGCAAATGCAATCCTATTACATAAGCTTCTAGTTTTATATGTCTTCGATCTTCAATATCTTTGATCATCATCGCCACCATCTTCAAAATTATTCTCCCACTAAGTCTAATATTACATTTAAATATCCACGATAAATAGGGATACATTTTAAAGGGGTGGGAATGGCCATAAACGAGACCCACTTTGATATGAATTCGACAATATTAAAACCAAGAAATGTAAAACCTAGCATACACCTAACACATTGGGCATGACTCCCGATCATCCCAAACAACATTATTTCTTCAATTAATCCAATTAATTGACAAAAATAAATAATCAAATCTACTTTTGATTTTATCCAAAAAAATTAAATTTAAAATATAAAATCGTATTTTTTATAAATAAAATTATATTTTGTTATTTTAATTGCATCAAATAATTTTGGGCTTAAAACAATAATAGGTCTAATGTCTCAAAATTTTTCAAAAATAAATTTGGTCCAACCAAAAAAGCTCGATAGCAAGTATCGGCCCAAAAACCCGTCGGGCCGCCCGGGACAGGCTCGGGAAAACCCAAGGAATCAAATTCCGCCGCTACATCACCGCCCCGGCACCGCCACCGCACGCTTGAAGCAAGCGTGCTGCATGCTGCACGCTTCACGCACGGGGGTACGGCCTGCTGCGCGTACCATGCACACAGGTGGGTCGATCAGTATGCGCGACCCCTTGCGCGACGTGCGCGCATGGGAGGCCGGTATGTGCCCGCAGGGTCAGGCACTACGTGCACGCAACGCCTGTCGACGCTTGCGTACACCATCCGCGGGGGTTGTGCGGGACGTTCCCGCAAGGTCCGCGTGGCATTTGCACACAACGCCTGTGCGGGATATGTGGGATGTTCCCGCAGCGTCCGCGCACTAGCGGCCGATACATGCGCGTGACGGGCGACGGCGGTGCACATGGGTGGTGGGCGGCGCCGTGCGGTCCAAATTTTTTTTTTGAAAACGTAGATTTTTGAGGTAATTCAGGCAGAAGGTGTATTGACAGATCCGATCCAAAGCTCTGATACCATTGTTGGCACAGCGGTGGATCCGGATCTCGCTCCCTTTTGTAGGTAATTCAGGCAGAAGGTGTATTGACAGATCCGATCCAAAGCTCTGATACCATTGTTGGCACAGCGGTGGATCCGGATCTCGCTCCCGGGGCACAGGGGAAGATTTAAAATTTTTAAGCCCGGGAATGGTCAATACACTAATAATGAATCTAAACATATATAGGATGTTTAGAAGGTTACCTTACTGGCGTCTAGGCGCCTGGCTCCGACCAGTTCCACGAGGGAATTGGCACTTCAACGGTTGAACAACTCTGGCCTTCTAATTCGGTCCACGACCGGAATCTCAATTCCTTCGTTGGTTTGCACTAGAAAACCAATGAAATTTTCATGAATGGAATCTCCTCGCCGAGACGGTTGGAACAACTTTAGACGGCGGCAGGCGGCCACAACGGCGGCGCCACGGAGATGAGGGAAGGGAGGAGGAGAAGAAAAATATAATCAAAGAGGAGAAGAGAGTTCTCAACGCAGAGTATTAGTTGTCAATACAACTTTTGGTGAGTAAAATGAATACCACAGGACCCATATTTATAGATTTTCCATGGGCTTAAACCAGGTTAATGGTCCTGGGCCCAGGTCCAGTGAACTTTGGTTTCAAGTCCATCATTGTGGTTTCATCATAATCCCGATCGACAATCAGATCGGACCGATCTTCACAGTTTACAAAACTAAGCATTATGATGTGAAAACAATTTTTCAGATCACCTTCCAAAATAGCAGTTAGGCCCTTATCATCTTTAAGGATAGTCATACTAGTTCCAACTATTTTAAGGAAATCACATTTCCAGCCCTGTTAGTTTTAGGAAGTCACACTTCCATCCTTCCTCCTACTATACTCAACAAATTGAGCTTAATTTCCGTACGAAAATTGAGAAACCAGTACTTCTGTGATCCTCAATGGTTCAAGGATACAACTAGTCATGGGCTCACAACTCTTTGTGACTCCAAAAACACATTTACGGACTTACCCATCGGATAACGGTAAAACGTCTAGCAACATCGCCCCATGATCCCCTAGGTATCACTGATAGTGCCTACAAGAACCAGTCGGTCATGGTTAGCATACAGCACGGTCCTTTTAACTCAAATATCTCGATCAGATCAACGATCATTGGTAAATCGAGAGTCGCTAGAGATCCAATAACCATGCATACACCTTGGAGATCAAATAGTGAAATCGCATGTGTTAATAGGTAAACCCATTTACCTAAAACACATCTAGTACTCTGGATAGAGATTTGTCACACTATTATCTCCTCAGATAGCATAGGATATCCATGCACAAGGGCGTGCAATGAATCTTCGACAATGAAGCATCGACTCCTACATGGATCAGGATCTCACCCAATCCCGCTACCTGATGACCCCAACTGAGTCGGTAAACGGGTCAAAGTGAGGCAACTATCATGTAGAGTCTCAATGAAGTTTCGATTAATAAGGACTAATCTGTACAACCAATACATCGGACTTAATTCACTCAACAAATGGTAACCACTTGGAAAGTCCGAACGAGGGTAGTTCGATAGATCACCAGGTCACTATCCATCTGCATTCTCAGAACATCACTATGTTACCTACCAATGAAACATGGTACTTCGCATCACATATGCTAGTCTCAAGCTCGGGCGACCCTTATCCTCTTTTTGGACGGCCCAATTGACTAGGAACTGGTTTAGAATACACAATGACTATTACATGTGTTCCATGATAGCCATCAAATCCACTATCACATCTAACATACACTATAGTGTATTTAAGGTCTTTACCCAACAATTGTAATCATAATAATGAAGATAAAGAATGCCATATAAATGCGAATTTTAATAAATAAAGATCGTTTTACAGAGAGTCAACATGAACCCACACGCCACAAGTTGGCGTACTCTAACAACTTCACATAATTCTGCTTGCTGTACATCTGACATATATAGCCTCTTTGCAAATTATATCCGTTGGACACAAGTTCCTAGCTGTTGAAAAGGCTTCTGTAAAGTTCTTACAATGTTGTACCTTTTGTACTTTATCATTAAATGCATTTTCATGTGAAACGAACCTAACTCTAGAATTTTTTTTTAATAAAATATGGAATAAACATTATTTAAAATGTAATTCAACCTTTAAAATCTTTCCTCGACAGCTGTAAAAGCATAAATTAATAAATATCTCAAAAAGAATAAATCCTCCACTCGGGTTTAAAATCAAAGTAAACATGTTGTATCTGAAAATGTCTAATAAAGTAAAAATCATCTGAAGTGGTCACGGGGTAATAGTCGAAACTGGCGATCAGAGGTCCTCACCACCAGTTGGAATAAATTCAAAGGCAGGATCACCTGCACCATTTAAATATAGTGAGCCTAAAGGCCCAACATTCTCTATCTTATAATAACGAGACACATATAATAAAACTGTATGCAAGCACATAAATATCGTAAAATAACTTAAAAACATGCATGCATGAATGATCGTAAATCATGGCTCATAAAATTAGTCGAACAGTGCATAGTCGTATATCATAACATTATGAGGCATGAACATAACATAAAAGTCGTGCGAGTCGTATCCATGATGTGTGGGCCATTATACATTAACGATTGATCAATCAGAAGAACCAACATACGCGACGATGCGGTTCACCCGACCTTTCTCGGGATTCCCAACACCTCTATGCTGCCACTTCACCATGTCGTGAACACATGGATCTATAAGCTCATTATAAAATTAACAGAAGTTCATCGGGCCCGGAATCCCGATTCCGCTCATCATGACTTGCCACAAACCACTTCAATCTCTCAAAATATTTTCTTTTCTTCCATGCCTTTAACATTTTGTAAAATTTTCATGATGCGTGTACGTCATAAAACATGCAATTTAAAAAGTTTAGCCCATCAATATATATTTACTTTTCTTTTAAAAATACATATTAATATATGTAAAATACTACATATATAATTAAATATATATTTACGGGCTTATACATTTTCTCCCCCGGTCAAGGACTGTTTCAAGTGACTGACCCACTAATTCTAAGCCCAAAATCATAGATGTGGTCTTAAACTGTGACGTAACCCAAAACTCGACTTGATCCAATAACTCAAAATTGGATTTCGAAATTGATAAAAGTACTCGGTCCTTTAACTTAAAATCAGACATTAAAATTTAGCAAATATCAGTCCCATAAACTAAAAACCAAGCTTTAAAATTTGATACAATTATTAGGCCCATAAATAAAAGAGATTTATACTTTAAAAGCATGCAAAGGTCGTGCCCGTGCGTGGCTCGTTGGATACAGCCATGCCGCCCGGTTTTGGCTCGAACATGTGATCGAGCCACCTCCTCCCTAACCTCGAACACCACCGGAACACATTGAACCGGAACCCAGCCCTATGAACCGCCCATGACCGAAGCACCAGAAGAAATAATTATGTTCTTGGTGAAAATCGTGATCAATGCATGGATCGCAAACAACAACAATATATCGAATCATTACGCATACAAATCGTGCAACATCTCATGAAAACAATGTAATATGATTTAAATGGTGAGAAAAAGAGAGAATCGAGCATGTATTTTTGAAGAATTACGAGGAATACGTGTTACCGGGACGAAGGACTCGAGATTGGGACGAACAAACCTTGAAAGCACTCCAAAAACCAATGGAGCCGAGCTAGGGGAGGGGTGAAGGTGTGAGGATCGAGGGGAGCACTAGGGTTTTCGAAATTTAGGGTTGGAAGGAAATGAATGGTGTTGCAAAAGACTCCTCCAAATATTTTAATTAGGAAAATAATAGAGTTTTTCCCTCAATAGCCCCCATTAAATAGAAATGCTAATTAAAACTCAAAAAACTTTAAACTTCTAATATTAATAATATAAAATCCTCTAATTTTTAAAATGTAGTAAAGTTCATTAAAATAGCCCGTATAGACGAAAAACCGGTTCCCGTCGACAAATATACATAAAAAGCTTACTTTTCGTAAATACTACTTAAAATAATAAATTTTTGCACTTAAAATTTGAGGGCTTAAAATTTCAAATAAACTTATACCTCGATTGTCCCCAGTCTCGTCCACGCGTCCCGAACTCGATCAGGCTAATAAAATGTCATTAACATCTTAAAACATTAAATTATCACATAATCTCATAAAATGACATAATTTCCTAGAAATAATTTTCCCCCTAATCATGCACTCATTCTCACGAAATCAGGATTTCTGGGTGTTACAACTCTCCCTCCCTTATAGAAATTTCATCCCCGAAATTAAGTTACGTATCGAAAAGCTCCGGGTAGCGCGTCTACATATCGGCCTCGGTCTCCCAGGTAGCCTCATCCTCTAAGTGATTCTGCCACCGGACCTTGACCATCGGAATACTCCACGCCCTAAGAATGCGTTCCTCTCAAGCCAAGATCTGAACTGGTCGCTCCTCAAAAGATAGATCTTGTCAGGCCCGGTGCGCTAAGTCACATATTAATTATAATTACACGGAAGCATCTAAAATATGGGCTAAAAATTTTTGTTTTGGGCCTGAACAAAAGTCGTCTCTTAAAAATACATTCATAGTCAAAAATAGGATTTAACTCAAAATCCAACACATCAATAACAACAAATACAGGTAAGATACAAATACGGATCCCCAAATACATAATTCACACTGGGCATCCCCTGGTTCAATACAGAATACATATAACTGGGACTCATAACGGGGATCTACCAGCTGACCGTCCACTCGGTCCAGCTGGATTACCTGATGATCCTGCAAAGGCCAATCACAGACCAAAGCAGCCCAAAAACAGGGAAAGAAAAACGAGGTCAAACCTCAGTACGAAGAACATCTAAAAAGCAACAAATATATCAGGCATGCAATATTTCCAACGTGCAATGCATGAGGGCTACCAAGAATCATCGGTAGGCAAGGCACAACGACTCAGCTGTGCAGAATCAAATTTTGTGATATTCAGGAACCTTAGATCAGTTTCCCATCACAGTGTAGGAGGTCAAACCTCAGTACGAAGAACATCTAAAAAGCAACAAATATATCAGGCATGCAATATTTCCAACGTGCAATGCATGAGGGCTACCAAGAATCATCGGTAGGCAAGGCACAACGACTCAGCTGTGCAGAATCAAATTTTGTGATATTCAGGAACCTTAGATCAGTTTCCCATCACAGTGTAGTGGTATTCAGGCACGACTACTCAGCCGGACACCACATTAATATCAGCGTTGGACCTTTCAGGCACGACGGCTCAACCGACCGATCACAACGCACAAAGGAAATCAGTTCACAAGAGGACCAGGCTCAATATGTATGCGTGAATGCACAGCAGAATCATGTTTATTTCAATGCATATAACTCACACGCACACGGATAGATAAGAGCACATAATCAGCCTCACAAACAACCAGTCAATACCAGCGCACAGATCACAGAAATTTAACACGAAAGAAATATTCCCAAGCTGATATCAAAGCTGCTAAATCTAGATCAATTCATACATCCTCTAAACTGCTAATACCATTACAGATCACGCAGAACACAGCTCCAACAACCTGCTCATATCAGCTGCTCTACTAGCTCTTCAAGAACTCAAAAGAAACTGTCTACGAACTCAAATCTACCAAGATATCTAATAATCAGCTCACATCAAAGCTTATCCAGCTCATAGTATAAAGCTTCGTAGCATAAATCAGTTATTTCAAATCTACAGAGCACTATCCAACTCTAAATCGAAGCTTAAATCGATAAAGAATCACTTACTCAAAGCTGCTAAAGAACGGAAGAACTATCTACCGGAATTCGCGAAGATATCGAACTCTGCAGCTACTTCGTGCACCCTCAACTCGTCGACTCAAGTCTCAAAACTGGTATCAATCGAAAGATCTCATGAAGACGAGCTCAGCACCACCAATATTGCTCCAAATGATGGCGTAAATCGACGACAATCGACGGGAAAAGGGTTCGAATGAATAGTAAGGGTTTCGGAAAACTCTTGGGAAGAGGATAAGAAATATCGGATCTCCAATTTCTCTAAGTGTTGGTCAACACATATATAAATCTTCCAGTCAACGCTATAGTGAAAATCTATCACTCAAGTCAAAGCTGATACCGGCTTGGACTCTCTACAATGTACCAGCTCAGGCACACAACCAGCTCAGACATTACAAGGGCTGGGATCGTTACACTGTACCAGCTGAGGTACTCATATGTAAAAACCAAATTGCGCTCCAGTCGAACCCGCGTGGAGCATCCAGCACACCACTAAGCTGGATCCAACTCGCACTAACACAAGGAAGTCCTCAGCTGGTCGCCTCTAACAACGAGCTCGCACCAAACTACAACCAGCACGGAGTTATACTCTCCGACCAGCTCAGCTCCTCGCTGAACCTGAAACAGTTAATTTCCACCAGCTTGGCACAAAACGCGGTACCAGAACGCCCCCAAGCTGGTATCTTCACCAGCAGCATACCCAGCTGAATCATCCCTCTTGGTTAATCGTCATTCCGACCTAATTAATTTGTTAATCACTATTTAACAATTTCTAGCCCTCACATTCTCCCCAACTAGAAAAGGATTTCGTCCTCGAAATCAGAAGGCAACACACAGAACAAAATCGAAGTATTACCAGAACTGAAATATAACAATCTAGCATGTATCAATGCTTCACAAAAACCACTAACCAAGAATCCAAAACTCTCAAACTCGTGAACAACAAGCTATAAGATTACCTGGAATACTACTGTCAATGTTTAAACAGATGACGCTAGTCTTGTCTAATATTTTCTTCAACTTCCCAGGTAGCTTCCTCTCTGCCATGCTTGATCCATTAGACCATCACCAACGGTATAGTCTTATTTCTCAACTGCTTCTCCTTCCAATCCAGAATCTGCACTGGATATTCCACATAACTCAGGGTCTGATCCAGCTCTACTTCATTAGTCCTCAACACATGGGACGGATCTGGCTCATACTTTCTCAACATTGACACATGAAACACATCATGTATTGCTGTTAACTCAGCAGGCAACTGTAATCTGTATGCCAAAGATCCAATCCTCTCAACAATTTCAAAGGGACCAACGAATCTAGGAGCCAATTTACCCTTAAATCTTAATCTCATCACGCGCTTGAAAGGAGAAAATTTAAGCAATACTCGATCGCCAACCTGAAATTCCAAAGGTCTGTGTCTCTTGTTAGCATAGCTAGCTTGACGATCTTGTGCAGCTTTCATTCCAATCCGAATCAACTCAACCTGATCTTTCATATGCTGCACAAATTCAGGAGTAGATAGCTGTTTCTCACCAACTTCTTCCCAACACATTGGTGATCTACACTTCCGACCATACAAACTTCAAATGGCGCCATCCCGATAGTCACTTGGTAGCTATTATTATAAGAAAATTCAACCAAGGACAAAGAATCCTGCCAGCTACAACTGAAATCCATCACAATTTCTAGCACCATATACTCCAAAATCTGTATGGTCCTCTCGGATTGGCCATATGTCTGAGGGTGATAAGCTGTACTCATAGCCAATCTCGAACCAATAGCTTTGCAAGCTTTTCCAAAATCGGGAAGTGAATCTTGGATCTCTATCGGACACTATCGAAAACGGAACTCCATGAAATCTAACCACATGGTCAATGTATAGTCTAGCTATCTTCTTCATGGAACACCTCACATCATAGGGAATGAAATGGGCTGACTTCTAAATTCTATCAATCACCACCCAAATCGATCACATCCCCTACTAGATCGAGGTAAGTGGGTCACAAAATCCATGGCCACGTGCTCCCATTTCCATTGAGGCACTTCTAAACTCTGTAGAAACCCACCAGGTCTCATTCTCTCAGCCTTGACCTATTGAAAATTCAGACATCAGGCTACAAATCCAGATATGTCATTCCTCATACCTTCCCACCAGTAGTGATACTTCAAGGCATGATACATCTTCTTCTCGCCCGGATGCACACTGTAACGACTACAATGGGCCTCATTCAATATGGTTTCCTTCAGATCAATCAAATTCGGAACAACCAATCTACCAAAGAATCTCAAGCATCCATCAGAAGCAACAGCAAAATCTTCCGGCTGACCATTCTGGGTCTTCATCTTCAACTCATGAATATACGGGTCAGTCCTCTGCGCTGCTCTAATGTCTGCAACATTCTGTGGTTCAACCTGACAAGAAGAAACCACAAAGTACTGATCCTCTAGCTGAAAACACCATCCAGAAGTCCCCAAATCCTCATGGACTTTGAATATACTCAACGACGTCAACATCGCAGGCTGGACTTTCCTACTCAAAGCATCTGGAACTAAGTTCATCCGCCCAGGCTGATATTGGATCTCATAGTCGAAATCCTTAAGCAACTCCATCCAACGACGTTGCCTCATATTCAGATCTGACTGAGTGAAGATATACTTCAAGCTCTTGTGGTCCGTGTACACCACAAACTGCTCACCATACAAATAGTGACGCCAGAACTTCAACGCAAAAACGATGGCGGCCAACTCTAGATCATTAACGGGGTATCTCATCTCATGGTATTTCAACTGTCGAGACGCATAGGTCATCCGCCCAGGCTGATATTGGATCTCATAGTCGAAATCCTTAAGCAACTCCATCCAACGACGTTGCCTCATATTCAGATCTGACTGAGTGAAGATATACTTCAAGCTCTTGTGGTCCGTGTACACCACAAACTGCTCACCATACAAATAGTGACGCCAGAACTTCAACGCAAAAACGATGGCGGCCAACTCTAGATCATTAACGGGGTATCTCATCTCATGGTATTTCAACTGTCGAGACGCATAGGCTATCACTCGCCCGTTCTGCATAAATACACAATCCAAACCATTCAGAGAAGCATCAGAACAAACAACAAAACCTCCAGAACCCGAAGGCAAATCCAACACGGGAGCAGTAGTCAACTCTCCTTAAGCAACTGGAAACTTGACTCACACTCATCTGTCCACAGAAATATTCTATCCTTCTGGGTCAACTGAGTTATCGGCTTGGCCATTGGAGAAAAACCCTCAATGAAATGCCTATAATAGCCAGCCAGACCTAAGAAACTACGGATCTCTGAAACGTTCCTAGGCCACTTCCAGTTAAGAACTACTTCGACCTTATTAGGATCCACCGAAATACCTTCTGCAGATATGACATGACCCAAAAATATTACTTCCAGCCAGAATTTACACTTGCTGAACTTTGCCTAAAGCTCTGAGTCTCTCGGTTTCTGCAACACCAATCTCAAATGTTCCTTATGATCTATGAAATTTCTCGAATACACCAAGATGTCATCTATGAAGACAATCACAAAATGATCGACGTGCTCACTAAAGACGCGATTCATCAAATCCATGAAGACAGCAGGAGCATTCGCCAATCCAAAAGGCATCACCAGAAATTCATAATGCCCGTATCTAGTCCTTAAAGCCGTCTTCGCCACATCAACGTCTCTAATCTACAACTGATGATAACCAGATCGCAGATCGATCTTAGAGTACACTATCGATCCTTGCAGCTGATCAAACAAGTCATCAATCCTCGGCAAAGGATACTTGTTCTTGATCGTCGCTTTATTCAACTGGCGAAAATCAACACACATCCTCATAGATCCATCCTTCTTCTTCACAAAGAGAATCGGAGCTCCCCAAGGCGACATACTTGGCCTAATAAATCCCTTCTCCAAAAGATAACGCAACTGATCCTTGAGTTCCTTCAACTCAGCTGGCGCCAACCGGTATGGGGCTCTCGAAATCGGGGCTGTTCCTCGCACCAACTCTATGCTGAAATCAATCTTTCGTCTCGGAGGGAATCCAGGAATCTCATCCAGAAACACATCTGGGAACTCTCGAGCAATCGGAACCTCACTCAACTCTATCCGTGATTCTCAGGAAACATCAAGGGCATAAATCATAAACCCAGAGTTCTCTAGCGACAACAGACTGAATATCTCCATGGCCGACAGTAGTGGAATCTTCGATCGTGAATCAGCACCATAGAAATCCCACTTCTCTCCAAATTGAAGTCTAAACCTCACTACACCATGGAAGCAATCAACAGTCGCCCTATAACTGGACATCACTTCCATACCCAAGATACAATCAAAATCTATAATCTCCAAGTCAATCAGGTTAGTCACCAGCACATTCTCATCAAATCTAATCATACAATCCAAAACCACTTCACGGGACATCAACCGCACACCAGCAGGAGTATATACAGATACAACATCACACAATGGGTAACACTCAACCCACACTCATGCACAAACAAATCAGATATGAATGAGTGTGATGCTCCAGTATCAAATAAAACTCGTGCAGGAAAGTCAAAGATAGCACAAGTACCTGTAATAACTCCTCCAGGCATATCATCAGCTTGCTCTCTCGTCAAAGCATTCACCTGAGCTTGCTGGGGTCCCGAAAACTGAGGTCTAAAAGATCCTCCAAATCTAGACGGTTCTCGTGGTTGGAATCCTGATCGTTTGGACTACGCGAAAGGTTGCGGTCTTTGCGAAGAACCACCAGCTGAACCTTGTTGCGGCTGATTCGAAGGTTGTCCTCCCGGCAAAGGACAAACTCTAGCGAAATGTCCAGGCTGCCCACACCTATGACAAGGACCTTGAACTCCGCGGCACTGCGAAGTCATATGGAGAACTCCACACTGACCACACGACCCACTCCGGAGCCAATACCAATAGAGCTAATAGAACCAGACGAACTTGAATTCGACCGTTTCTTAAACTGCTTCCCTCGAGGCTTAAACCTCTGGCGATTAGACTTCTGCGAAGTCTGAGGAGGTTGAAACGATGGCATCGTTTCGGGCACAGGTTGAAAGTGCGTCCAGCTATCGGTTGAACCTGATTCAATGCTTCCAACAGACTCTCCTCAATGTCCATCGCTCTATCCACTGCCTCAGCATACGTCGCAGGAGAACCAGCTAACACCATACGGAACAAATCAGGCCTCAAACCTCTCAGAAACTTGTTCCTTTTCGTCCTCTCCTGGTTAGCAACATGGGGAACTTACGACAGGAGCGAAGAAAACTGTCTAGCGTACTGAGCTACTCTCATGTTCCCTTGATTCAGATTATCAAACTCCCGCTCACGATTATTGTAGTAGGACTCAGGGGTATACTCCTATCGGAAATATGCACTGTGAGGATTGTGAAATTAGATTTGTGATTAATTTAGTTGAATTTGGGATTAATCACATGTTTTTGAGGGAATTACGAAGGGAATATGGTTCCTGCTGATTCATCAGTCGCAGCGCTAGTATAGGAAGCGAGAAATATCGAAATTTGGTGAAGTCAACGCTGGTCAACGGTACTGTAGCTACCTGCTGGTGTTTGCATCGGTAGAGTGACGTAGGCGTGACACATTGCATCTGCTGAATTCATCAGTCGCAGCGCTAGTATAGGAAGCGAGAAATATCGAAATTTGGTGAAGTCAACGCTGGTCAACGGTACTGTAGCTACCTGCTGGTGTTTTGCATCGGTAGAGTGACGTAGGCGTGACACATTGCATCTGCTGATTTTAGTCGTTTCGAAGGGTTGCTGCTGGCCGATATTGCTTTTGGCGCGAGAATGATTGAGGAAGCGACACGTGTTGGTCAAAGTTTTTGAGTGTTGACTAGGGGTTTCAGCAGTTGTGTTAGATAGGAGTGACCAGCTGCTGATAGTAACACTTGCGTGTGCCTTGCGTCATAGTGAGAAACCAGCAGCAGGAGTTTCCCACATGCAACTGCTGGTGTTTGCATGCGTCGTCGTTTTGTGAAGCGTATATTACACACGTGGTAACCAGCTGTGAGAGTTTTCCTTATGCGCCTGCTGGTTTTGTAAGTGCATCGACTGGATTTGTTTGTGTGTAGGCGCGGCGACGTCGTTTGATTAGTTAAAACGCTGCGTTTTGGATGTTGCAGCTGGAACCAGTCGTTGGTCGTTTTGAAGAGATCTGCTACCTGCTGGTTTAACGCTACGGCTTCGTTTTGATAAGTTGGAATGGTGTCATTTCGAAGTGTTTTCTTGCGAATGCTTCTTTGGTTGCTACTGCTGGTTTTTAACGAAAGAAAGAGATGGTACCTGCTGGTCGATACCTGCTGGTCTTGTCGAATGAATTGATGATCAGCAGACGTTGGATTTGGGAGATTATTTATAGAAGTGTTGTTCGACACTTAGAATTATTTTTGAACCAGACATTTCTTATCTCCTCTTTTCCAAACCCTCGAAATAGCTACTGTTCACCGTCACTTTCAATCGCCATTTCCCGTCGATAGCCTCTGTTTTTGACGTTCTTGGTGGCGCTGGACTCCTTGAGACTTGCTCTTCCAATTAATACTAGTTTGGAAGCTAGGAGCAACGAGTTAAGAAATCCCAAAGGCCCTGCTCGTTCGTGAGTTGCTGGTTTCGTTGAGAAGATTCTGCCGTCGTTTCTTTTGAGCTGTTGGGTGAGCATTTCTTGTAGTTTGAGCTCGGTTTTTAGTAGTTAATGCCTGCGTAGAAGTGTAGGATTGAAGTATACTTCTGGCCGTAGGATTAACGTGATTGTGTAGCTGAATTGAGCTAAGATATTGAGTACTTGTAACAGATTTCAGCATTTCTGGGAAGTCCCTGCTGCGTGAATTGAACCAGGAGAAATCTGTTAGGTAAATTGAATAAGAAAGGTACGAGTTGAGCAGCACTTACAGCTTGAGCATGAACATGACTGAATCGATGTTGTGGAATGTGTTGTGTTGCTGTTATGTGTTTACGTGGAACAGCTGTTGAATTGATTGAACTCAATATTCTGTTTTCACGTATTATGATTTGTATGCATTGAGCATTGATATTGATTGGCATACATGCATACATATTGGGCCTTGACAGATTTGATTGATGACCCGAGCCACGTTGGAGCTGGCCAACAGATGTGTTGTGCCCCAGTCCAATGCTATCATCGGAGCGGTGACTACCTGATGCGAGTGTCTACCGCCGAGCTGTGATGGGCTGACGGGCCCCGATGATCACGGACCGATGATTTCCCGGTTGATAGACCGTGGTATTGAGGCGACTTGTTTTGATTTGCCGGATGATACACTGGCCTAGTTGACCGATTTTTACTTTGTCAGCCACATGCATTTCATAGCATTGATTGTTAGCATGTTGCATGCGTAGCTGTTTGATAGCTGTTCGTACTGAGGCTTGACCTCGTACTTGTTTCCTGCTTTTGTTTTTGTTTGGGTCTGTGTTGCCCATTTGCAGGAACTTCAGGTAACCAAGCTGGACAGAGTGGAAGTTCAGCTGGTCGATCCCCGCGTCCCTGATGTGAGGATTGAGAATTTAGATTAGTGATTAATTGATTTGAATTGGGATTAATCATGTGAATTTTGAGGTTTCTGCCGATTTTTGAGCGTTGCGATAATTTTTGTAAAATTCAGTCGTAGCAATTTTTGGAGCAAAATGTCAGCTGCAAGTTTCAGCAGCAAGTTACTGTAGCTCCTGCTGGTAGACTTTGAATCAGCAGAGATGATGTCATCATGACGCAAGAAGAGCTGCTGGTTTAGTTCGAGTTTGAGGTTGCTGCTGGAAGACGTTGCATTTAGCGTGAGATTGAGCGAGGAAGCGACACGTGTTAGTCAACATTTTGGAGTGTTGACTATTAGATTCAGCAGATGCGCTTGTGAACAGTGATCAACTGATGGTTTGTGGAATCAGTCGCGAGAGCTGTCGATAGATATGATGACGTAGGCGTGACGTATTCCTTGCTGCTGGTAGTAGATTGTGTCGTGATGGTTGCTGCTGATCAGCAGGCGCGCAAATACGAATGTTGAGAAGCGGCGTCGTTTGAATTAGTTGAAACGCTGCGTTTTGAGCTTTTCGTTGGAGAGAATCAGCTGTTGGTAGCAATGTTTACGTAACCAAAATGACGTCGTTTGGATTAGTAGATGCGTCGTCGTTTTGAGTGATTTCTCGCGACCAGCAGATAGAATGTTTTGCTTGCGAGAGCTGTTGTCAGCTGGAGTATTGCTACGGCGTCGTTTTGATAAGTTGGAACGGTGTCGTTTTGAAGTGTTTTCGGGCGATTGGTTATTTAGTCGTTGCTGCTGATTTTGCGAAGGGAATAGAGGGCTGCTGCTGATAGACTTCTGCTGATCATTTTGATTGATTTTAATGAATCAGCAGGCGAGGCTTTACGAGGTATTTATAGAAGTGTTGATCGACACTTAGAATTATTTT
>KQ999369.1:10246-22245 GCA_001598015.1 Dorcoceras hygrometricum | reverse complement strand
AGTGACTATTAGATGTGTTTCATGATAGCCGTCATACCCACTATCACATCTAACATACACTTTAGTGTATTCTAGGTCTTTACTCAACGCAATTGTTAATCATTATACACACAATGAAAGTAAAGAACGCCATATAAATAAATGCGAATATCATATATAAAGATTGTCATATACAAGAGTCTATAAACCCACACGCCACAAGTTGGCTAGTTGGGCATCTACTCTAACAATAACTGGGACTCAGAACGGGGATCTACTAGCTGACGCTCCACTCGGTCCAGCTGGATTACCTGAAGATCCTGCAAAGGCCTATCACAGACCAAAGAAGCCCAAAAATTGGAAAAGGAAAACGAGGTCCAATCGCAGTACGAAGATCATCTAAAAAGCAACAAATATATCAGGCATGAAATATTTCAAACGTGCAATGCATGAGGGCTACCAAGAATCATCGGTAGGCAAGGCACAACGACTCAGCTGTGCAGAATAAAATCCTGTGATATTCAGGTATGACATATCAGCCGCCCATCACAGTGTAGTGGTATTCAGGCACGACAACTCAGCCGGCCACCACATCAATATCCGTGTTGGACCTTTCAGGCACGATGGCTCAGCCGACCGATCACAACGCAGAAAGGAAATCAGCAAGAGGACTAGGCTCAATATGTATGCGTGAATGTACATCATAATCATGCTTATTTCAATGCATATAACTCACACGCACACGGATAGATAAGAGCACATAGTTAGCCTCACAAACAACCAGTCAATACCAGCACACAGATCACATAAATTTAACACGAAAGAAATATTCCCAAGCTGATATCAAAGCTGCTAAATCTAGATCAATTCGTACCTCCTCTAAGTTGCTAATACCTCGACAGATCACGTAGAACACAGCTCCAACAACCTGCTCCAATCAGATGCTCTACTAGCTCTTCAAGAACTCAACAGAAGCGGTCTACGAACTCAAATCTGCCAAGATATATATTAATCAGCTCAAATCAAAGCTTATCCAGCTCATAGTCTAAAGCTTCGTAGCCTAAATCAGTTATTTCAAATCTATAGAGCACTATCCAACTCTAAATCGAAGCTTAAATCGATAAGGAATCAATTACTCAAGCTGCTAAAGAACGGAAGAACTATCGGCCGGAATTCGCGAAGATATCGAACTCTGCAACTACTTCGTGCTCCCTCAACTCGTCGACTCAAGTCTTCAAACTGGTATCAATCGAAAGATCTCACGGAGATGAGCTCAACGACACCAATATTGCTCCAAATGATGGCGTAAATCGACGACAATCGACGGGAAAAGGGTTCGAATGAATAATAAGGGTTTCGGAAAACTCTTGGGAAGAGGATAAGAAATATCGGATCTCCAATTTCTCTAAGTGTTGGTCAACACATATATAAATCTTCCATTCAACGCTACAGTGAAAATCTATCACTCAAGTCAAAGCTGATACCAGCTTGGACTCTCTACAATGTACCAGCTCAGGCACACAACCAGCTCAGACATTACAAGGAACACACATCCAGCTGGGATCGTTACACTGTACCAGCTCAGGTACTCATATGTCAACCAAATCGCTCTCCAGTCGAACCCTTATGGAGCATCCAGCACACCACTAAACTGGATCCAGCTCGCACTAACACAAGAAAGTACTCAGCTGGTCGCCTCTAACAACCAGCTCGCACCAAACTCCAACCAGCACGGAGTTATACTCTCCGACCAGCTCAGCTCCTCGCTGAACCTGAAACAGTTAATTTCCACCAGCTTGGCACAAAACACGGGACCAGCACACCCCCAAGCTGGTATCTTCACCAGCAGCATACCGAGCTGAAGAATCCCTCTTGGTTAATCGTCATTCTGACCTAATTAATTCGTTAATCACTATTTAACAATTTCTAGCCCTCACAGATCTAGTGCTAACTGAAACGGCTCAAAATCTAACACATGCGACGGATTCGGGACATACTTCCGTAGCATCAAAATATGGAACACATTATTCACTACTGGCAGACTGGGTGGTAATGCTACCCGATATGCCAATGTATCGACCCTCTCCAAAATCTCGAATGGTCCAATGAATCTCGAACTGAGCTTGCCTCTCCGGGCAATGCGCATCACGCCCTTCATGGGCGGTATCCTCATGAATACGTGACCCCCTACGGCCAACTCCAGATCTCGTCTACGATCGGAATAACTCTTCTGACGATTCTGGACTGTCCTCATCCGATCTCGTATCCTGGTCACAATGTCCACTATCTTCTGCACCATCTCTGGTCAGTCAATACTCTCTCGCCGACCTCGTCCCAGTGCACGGGAGACCTACACCTTCTCCCGTACAGAGCTTCATAGGGAGCCATCTCAATCGATGCCTGAAAGCTGTTATTGTACGTGAACTCTACCAATGGCAATCTAGAATCCCACGTACCCTGGAAATCTATCACGCACGCACTCAACAAATTCTCTATAATCTAAATGACTCTCTCCAACTGACCGTCTTTATAGGGGTGAAAAGCTATACTGAACGATAACTTAGTCCCCAACACACCGTGCAAGCTCTTCCAAAATGCAGATGTAAAACTGGTGTCCCGATCTGACACAATAGAGACTGGTATACCGTGCAGCCTAACAATCTCTCTACTGTATAGCTCTGCATACTACGTCAAGGTGAAAGTGTTCTTCACTGGTAGGAATGCATGGACTTGGTGAGTCGGTCCACAATCACCCAAATCGCTGTGTAGCCCCTGGGACCCTTGGGTAATCCAACCACGAAATCCATCGTAATGTTCTCCCATTTCCACTCAGGGATAGGGAGCGGCTGTAATAACCCTGTTGGCTACGGGTGCTCTGCCTTGACCTGCTGACAAGTCAAACACTCGGATACAAACCGCCCGATGTCCTTCTTCATCCCCGACCACCAATAAAGAGTCTGTAAATCCTTATACATCTTCGTACTCCCTGGGTGGATGGATTACGTTGATGCATGGGCCTCTGATAAAATCTCAGCTCTCAACTGCTCAGTATTCGGCACCCACATACGACCCCTAAAACGAGTGATCCCATCCTCAACTGTATACAGACCCCAGCCTCTGGCCTCATCTCTCTGTCTCCACTGCTGTAACTGCTCGTTTGTGTCCTGGCCGTCCCTAATTCGATCTCAAAGAGTCGGCTGAACTGTGAGCGCTGCTAGACTTGGTGCACAGCCACCTGAATAAAACTCCAACCCGAACCTCTAAATCTCAGTCTGTAGTGGTCGCTCGACTGATAAACATGCCACCACTGAAGTTTTCCGGCTCAATGCGTCTGCTACCACATTAGCTTTGCTCGGGTGGTAGCTAATGTCACAATCATAGTCCTTAACTAACTCCAGCCATCTGTTCTACCTCATATTCAGCTCCTTCTAGGTGAAGAAGTATTTGAGGCTCTTATGGTCGGTGAAAATATGACACTTCTCACCGTACAAGTAGTGTCTCCAAATATTCCGTGCGAACACTACTGCTGCAAGCTCCAGATCATGCATCGGATAATTCTGCTCATAAATCTTCAGCTGTCTCGACGCATACTTTTATGCCCCGTGCTAATTACTCAAGATAATAGCATAATTAAGCACATAATCATGGAAGCGTAAAATCGGGCTTAAAAATTTTCGAAATATAATTTGGCCTGAGCTTAAAACATACATTCAAAATATTCATAATCAAAATAAGAGTTAACTCAAACTTTAACAAACAGGTAACAACAATACTCAATTCAACAATAGATCCCCAAATACATAGAATCGTGTTAGAGTAGATGCCCAACTAGCCAACTTGTGGCGTGTGGGTTTTATTGACTCTTTGTATAACAATCTTATTTATGAAATTCGTATTGTTATATGGCATTCTTTATTTTCCTTATGTTATAATATTAACAATTGTGTTGGATAAAGACCTAGAATGCACCATAGTGTATGTTAGATGTGATAGTGGATATGATGGCTATCATGAAACACAACTAATAGTCACTGTGTATTCTGAACACGTTCCTAGTCGATTGGGCCGTCAAAATGAGGATAAGGCCGCCCGAGCTTGAGACTGGCATCTACGATGTGAAGTACCATGTTTCATTGGTAGGGAACATTGTGATGTTCTGAGCATGCAGATGGATAGTGACCTGGTGATCTATCGAACTACCCTCGTTCGGACTTTCCAAGTGGTTACCATTTGTCGAGTGGAAAAGTCCGAGGTCTTGGTTGTACTGATTAGTCCTCATTACTCGAAACGTCATTGAGACTCTACATGATAGGTGCCTCACTTTGACCCGTTTACCGACTCAGTTGGGGTCATTAGGTGGCGGGATTGGGTGAGGTCCCGATGCATGTAGGAGTCGATGCTTCGTTGTCGAGGATTCACCTCTCGCCTTTTGTGCGTGGATATCCTATGCTATCTAAGGAGATAATAGTGTGATGAATCTCTGGCCAGAGTACTAGATGTGTTTTAGGTAAATGGGTTTATCTAGTAACACACGCGATGTCACTATTTGATCTCCAAGATGTATGCATGGTTATTGGATCTCTAGCGACTCTCGATTTACCAATGGTCGTTGATCTGATCGGGATATATGTGTTGAAAGGACCGTACTGTACGCTAACCATGACCGACTGGTTCTTGCAGGCACTATCAGTGATACCTAGGGGATCATGGGGCGATGTTTCTAGGCGCTTTACCATGATCTGATGGGTCAGTCCGAAATTGTGATTTCGGAGTCACAATGGTTGTGAGCCCATGGCTAGCTGTATCCCTGAACCATTGAGGATCACACAAGTACTGGCTTCACGATTCCCGCACGGAAATTGAGCTCAATGTGTTGAGCATAGGAGGAGGAATTTAGGGAGTGCGACTTCCTAAAAGTCAACAGGGGTCAAATTGCAATTTTCCTAAAGTTTGGGCTAGTTTGACTATCCTTGAAACTTGGAGGGCTAAACTGCAATTTTGGACTAGGTGGTCTGAAAAATTGTTTTCGCATCATAATACTCAGTTTTGTGAACTGAGTAGTCGGTATGATCTGATCGCAATCGAAATTATGATGAAGCCACGGTGATGGAAATGAACCGAATGTTCATATGGACCTGGGCCCGCCCCAGGCCCATTGGGCTGGTTCAAGCCCATCATAAGTCTACTTATACTAGACCTAGGGCTACATGGGAGACACACTTGCATCACAAACCCTACACACTAGCCACCCCCTCCCTCTCCACAACTCCTCTCGGCCGCCGCCCTTGTGCCGCCCGCCGCCCGCCGCCCGTTGCCGTGCGTCGCCTGTCGTGGTTGGACTCGTTCCGACCACCTCGACGAGGAGATTTTGTTCATGGTAAATTCATCAGCTCTTCTAGTGCAGACTAACGAAGGAGTCGTGTTTCCAGTCGTGGATCGGACTCGGAGAACTACCACCGCCAACCGTTGAAGTGCTAGTTTCCCTGTGAATCTGGTCGGATCCAGGCGCCTAGACGCCAGCAAGGTACCACTCTAAAACATCCTATGAATGTTTTATTGCTTTCATTATTATGTATTGACCGTTCCCGGTGCAACTTTTTAAAACTTTCGCTGCGCCCCAGGAAACAGGATCCGGATCCGCCGCTGCGCCAACAAATCGTGGGGCATTCCTCGGGTTCGATACATAATAATTTAACTGGTACTCATGGAAACGGGGATCGACCAGCTGAACCTCCACTCTGTCCAGCTTGGTTACTTGAAGATCCTGCAAGTGGGTAATACAGACCCAAACAACAACAAAAGCAGGAAAACAAAAACGAGGTCAAGCCTCAGTACGAAGAGCTATCAACAGCTAATCATGCAACATGCTATAAATCAATGTCATGAAATGCATGAGGGCTAACAAAGATCGGATAGCTAGACCAGCGTATCAACTGGAAAATCAAATCTCTCGAGCCTCTATACCACGCACAGCAAGTCAGCCGGTGGAAATCATCGGTCCGTGATCTTCAAGGTCCATCAACCCATCATAGCTCGATGGTATTCAGACAAAACCCATCAGTCGGTCACCACTCCGATGATAGCGTTGGACTATTCAAGCACAACACCTCAGTTGGCCAGTCACAACGTGGATCTAATCTCGGGTCATCAATCAATCAATCTGGCTCAAGATATATGCATGAATGCCAATTAATCCATATCAGTGCATACAATAATTCATACGTGAAAACAGAACACAAATACACATATTTCATCAATCTGTTTCACGTGGAACTCAAATCTGTACCAGGTATCTAACGATCAGTTAAATTCAAACTCAACATCTAAAGTTCTAAGGTCCAGTAGCATAATTCAACTACCGAATCCTACATAGTACTTCTCAACTCTTAAACTTGGCAAGGAATCACTTACCCAAAATTACACAACACCCAAAGAACGCTCTGTCAGATTTCTCCAGAAATCTTCGCACACCAGCAGCTTCGCGTTCTAATTCACAAGTCGTTCTACAGCCTGTAATGGGTAACAATCGAAAGAACAAGTCTCAAGGATTCCAACGCCACCAAAATCGCTCAAATCATCGACGGAGAACGGTGACAATCGGTTGGAATTAAATCACGATGAACAGTAGCTAACGAGGGTTGAAGATAGAGATAAGAAATATCGGGTTCAGAATAATTCCAAGTGTCGATCAACACTTCTATATATATATCTCCATACACCAGCTGCTGCTCCTCTAAATCAGTCATTGAGAAATGCTACAGTAGAAATCTGTCGATAGAAACCAGTCGTTGCATTCGAAAGAAACATCCAAAACGACATCGTTCCAACTAACTAAAACGACGCCGCAGCGCTACACCAGCTGACAACAGATTCCTCTAAATAACCATCGACTGGTCGCGCTAAATCAATCAAACGACGACGTATAAAGGCTCCCTCCAACTAAAGCAAAACGACGTTGCACAGGATACGTCATCATATCTGCCAACAGATACCTCGCGGCTGGTACCAGGCGCAACGCCAAAACGCAGCGTTTCAACTTACCCAAAAGACGTCGCTTCTCATCAGCGACTGGTTCCTCAAATCAACAGCTGGTCACCCAGTCGCAACACCTCTCTCACAATGCAACAACTGATCAACGCTGTCAACAGAGGTCAATGTCCAAAATGTTGATCAACACGTGTCGCTCTCTCGCTAACTCTCGCGCTAAAAGCAACTACTGCTAGCAGCAACCTCTACACACGCACACTTGCTACCAGTAGATAACATTCCAAGCGCTGCTACTGGAAAGAAAAACGACCGCGTATTTTCCATACGCTACAGTAACTATTTGAACCAAATTCTACCAGCTGCAAGCTATATTACCGTTGACTCGCGTTGACTTCTTAGATTCGCAATGACTGATTTATTTACACTTAGATAAATTCGAAAACTCAAAATCACGCGACTAATTCTTCAAAACTGATTAATCACAATTTCGAATTTCTCAATCCTCACATTCTCCCCACCTTAAGAGATTTCGTCCTCGAAATCAAAGGCAAACTCAAGGAAAAATTAAATCAATTCATCACAACAATCGAATACAAAGCAGAGATTCATCTGATACAAGTCCAAGAGTTCAAGATAACTGGACAAATAGCAACAAACAACTAGGGAAACACACCCAGAAACCGAAATCTAAAACAACAATCTATTCAAACAGATGCGGCCACTCACGCTGCATCTTCTCTTCTTGTTCCCAAGTTGCTTCTTCTCTGCCATGCTTGCTCCATTGGACCATCACCAACGGAACTACTTTATTCCTCAACTGCTTCTCCTTCCTATCCAGAATCTGGACTGGATATTCGACATAACTCAAAGCAGAATCCAGCTCAACTTCATCGGTTCTCAACAAATGGGACGGATCTGTCTCATATTTCCTCAACATTGACACATGAAAGACATCATGCATCACTGCTAACTCATCGGGCAGTCTCAATCTATAAGACAACTGTCCAATCCTCTCAATAATCTCAAATGGACCAACGAATCTAGGAGCTAATTTGCCTTTAAATCTGAAGCGCATCACGCTCTTGAAAGGAGAAAATTTGAGAAATACTCGATCGCCAACCTCAAACTCTAATGGTCGACGTCTTCGGTTTGCATAGCTGGTGAATCTATCTTGTGCAGCCTTCATTATACTTCGAATCAAATCAATCTGATCTTTCATATGCTGCACAAATTCAGGGGTAGAAATCTGTCTCTCACCAACTTCTTCCCAACAAATTGGAGATATGCATTTTAGACCATACAAAGCTTCAAATGGAGCCATCCCGATAGTCACCTGGTAGCTGTTATTATACGAAAACTCGACCAACGATAAGGAATCCTGCCAGCCACCACTGAAATCCATCACTACTGCATGCATCATATCCTCTAAGGTCTGAATGGTCTGCTCAGACTGACCATCTGTCTGTGGGTGATAGGCTGTACTCATAGCCAATCTCGAACCCATCGCTGCCTGCAAGCTCTTCCAAAATCGGGAAGTGAATATTGGATCTCTGTCATGCCTTCCCACCAGTAGTGAGATTTTAAGGCATGGTACATCTTTCTCTCACCCGGATGCACACTGTACTGACTACAATGTGCTTCATTCATAATGGTCTATTTCAAATCGATCAAGTTCAGAACCACCAATCTCCCTCGAAATCTCAGACATCCATCTAAAGAAACCGAGAAATCATCAGACTGACCACTTCGGGCTTTGATCTTCAACTCATGAATGTACGGATCAGTCCTATGCGCCTCCCTGATGTCACTCACAATCTGCGGTTCTACTTGAATCGAAGAAACCATAAAGTACTGATCACCCGGCTGGAAACGCCAACCAGAAGTACTCAACTGCTCATAGACTTTAGATACACTCAAAGACGAAAGCATCACAGGCTAGGTCTTCCTACTCAAAGCATCTGCTACTGAGTTCATCCGCCCAGGCTGATACTGAATCTCACAGTTAAAGTCCTTGAGCAATTCCATCCATCGTCGTTGCCTCATATTCAAATCGAACTGCGTGTAGATATACTTCAGGCTCTTGTGATCGGTGTACACCACAAATTATTCACCATACAGATAATGTCGCCAAATCTTCAAGGCAAATACTATCGCAGCCAACTCCAAATCATGAACAGGGTACCTCGTCTCGTGAGGCTTCAGCTGTCGAGAAGCATAAGCAATCAAGTACCCGTTCTGCATCAGAACACATCCCAAACCATTGAGAGAAGCGTCGGAGCACACTACAAATCCTTCGGATCCAGACGGTAGAGCCAGAACAGGAGCACTAGTCAACTTCTCCTTCAACGTCTGAAAACTAACTCGCACTCGTCAGTCCAAACAAACTTCTTATCCTTCTAAGTCAATTGAGTCAAAGGCTTAGCTATCGAATAGAACTTCTCGATAAACGCCTGTAATAGCCAGCCAATCCCAAAAAGCTATGGATCTCGGAAACGTTCTTAGATCTCTCCCAGTTAAGAACTGCTTCGACCTTACTCGGATCCACCGAAATTCCTTGAGCCGAGATCACATGACCCAAAAAGATAATCCGATCAAGCCAGAATTCACACTTGCTGAACTTGGCATACAACTGCGAGTCTCTCAACCTCTGCAACACCAATCTGAGATGCTTATTATGCTCTCTCATGCTCCTCGAGTACACTAGGATGTCATCTATGAAGACGATCACGAACCGATCGATATACTCACTGAAGACGCGATTCATCAAATCCATGAAAATAGCTGGGGCATTCGTCAACCCAAACGGCATGACCAGAAACTCATAATGCCCATATCGAGTCCGGAAAGCTGTCTTCGCCATGTCAGCGTCCCTAATCCGCAACTGGTGATAACCAGAGCGCAAATCAATCTTCGAGTAAACGACCGATCCCTGCAACTGATCGAACAAGTCATCAATCCTCGGCAAAGGAAACTTGTTCTTCACCGTCGCTTTATTCAAATGTCGGAAGTCCACGCACATCCTCATAGATCCATCCTTCTTCTTCACAAAAGAACCGGAGCTCCTCAAGGCGACATGCTCGGTCTGATGAAGCCTTTCTCCAAGAGATCTCTCAACTGATCCTTCAGCTCTTTCAACTCTGCGGGCGCCAACCGATACGGAGCTCTAGAAATCGGGGCGGTACCCGGCACCAACTCAATGCTGAAATCGATCTCACGTCTTGGAGGGAATCAAGGAATCTCATCTGGAAACACGTCGGGAAACTCTCGAACGATCGGAATGTCACTCAACTCCAATCGCTGCTCTTGGGAAACGTCAAGCGCGTAAATCATGAATCCAGCATTATCCAGCCATAGAAGGCTAAACATCTCCATGGCGAACACCAGTGGAATCTTCGAGCGCGAATCAGCATCGTAGAACTCCCACTTCTCACTCGAGTCAGGGCGAAATCTCACCACACCATGAAAACAGTCAACAGTAGCCTTATAGCTAGACAACACATCCATCCACAAGATGCAATCAAAATCTCTTATTCCCAAAACAATCAGATTGGACTCCAAAACGTGCTCATCAAATCGAAGCACACAATCCAACACTACTTCACGGGACCACAGATTCACACCAGCAGGGGTAGACACGGAAACAACATCATACAATGGGGAAGAACTCAACCCATACTCACAAACAAACAACTCAGAAATAAAAGAGTGTGATGCACCAGTGTCAAATAGAACTCTCGCAGGATAATCAAAAATAGAGCATGTACCTGCGATCATCATACCAGGCGCCTCCTCAGCCTGCTCCCTCGTCAAAGCGTTCGCCTGAGCCTGCTGCGGAATCTGGAACGGAGGTCTCGAAGGTGCTCCAAATCTAGAAGGCTCACGGGGTTGGAATCCAGATCTCTGGGTAGGGGCAGGAAATTGCGGTCTTTGAGAAGAACCACCATCCGAACCCTACTGTGAAGGAATCGAAGTCTGACCCCTCAACAAAGGACACACTCTCACAAAGTGTCCTGGCTGTCCGCAGTTACGACAGGACCCCTGAACTCCATGACACTACGAAGTCGGATGCCTACCTCCACTGTTAGAGTAGATGCCCAACTAGCCAACTTGTGGCGTGTGGGTTTTATAGACTCTTGTATATGACAATCTTTATTTATGAAATACGCATTTATTTATGCATTCTTTATTTTCATTATGTTATATAATGTTAACAATTACGTTGGATAAAGACCTAGAATGCACCATAGTGTATGTTAGATGTGATAGTGGATATGATGGCTATAATGAAACACATCTAATAGTCACTGTTCATTTTGAATTTGTTCCTAGTCGATTGGGCCGTCAAAATGAGGATAAGGCCGCCCGAGCTTGAGACTAGCATCTGCGATGCGAATTACCATGTTTCATTGGTAGGGAACATTGTGATGTTCTGAGCATGCAGATGGATAGTGACCTCGTGATCTATCGAACTACCCTCGTTCGGACTTTCCAAGTGGTTACCATTTGTCGAGTGGAAAAGTCTGAGGTCTTGGTTGTACTGATTAGTCCTCACTACTCGAAACGTCATTGAGACTCTACATGATAGGTGCCTCACTTTGACCCGTTTACCGACTCAGTTGGGGTCATTAGGTGGCGGGATTGGGTGAGGTCCCGATGCATGTAGGAGTCGATGCTTCGTTGTCGAGGATTCACCGCTCGCCTTTTGTGCGTGGATATCCTATGCTATTTGAGGAGATAATAGTGTGATGAATCTCTGGCCAGAGTACTTGATGTGTTTTAGGTAAACAGGTTTACCTAGTAACACACGCGATGTTACTATTTGATCTCCAAGATGTATGCATGGTTATTGGATCTCTAACGACTCTCGATTTACCAATGGTCGTTGATCTGATCGGGATATATGTGTTGAAAGGACCGTACTGTACGCTAACCACGACCAACTGGTTCTTGCAGGCACTATCAGTGATACCTAAGGGATCATGGGGCGATGTTGCTAGGCGCTTTACCATGATTCGATGGGCAAGTCCGAAATT
>KQ999368.1:10876-39938 GCA_001598015.1 Dorcoceras hygrometricum | reverse complement strand
ATTCAGTTTTGGAAACTGAGTCGATCGGTCCGATCTGATCGGCGATCGGAGTTACGATGAAGTCGCAGCGATAGATATCGTCATTTGGACCCGGGCCCGTTGGACCGGCCCAAGTCCATTTTTAAGTCTATTTATTTAGACTTAATGACTTCATTAAACACACACAACTTATAACCTAAACCCTAAAGCTAGCCGCCCCCTCCTTCCCTCTCTCACGCCGCCGCCGCCGCCGCCGTGCGCCGCCGCCGCCGCCGATCGTCGCTGGAAAATCGTTGCCGGCCAGTTCAACGAGGAGAATCCGTTCGTGCTGATCTCGTCAGGGCTTCTAGTGCAGCCTGACGAAGGAGTCTCGGATCTGGTCGTGGACCGGATTGGCGTAAACTACCGCAATCTACCGAGAAGAGCCGGGTTCTCGAAACACCGGTTGGAGCCAGGCACAAGTGCCAGCGAGGTAACACGCTTAAACATCCTATGAATGTCGTAGTTTGTTAATTTGTTTTTCGTATTGATCGCCTCCCGGTTTATTTTGATTGTTCTTCCGCTGCCTGGCCGGGGGGCGGATCCGGATCCCCAACAACACATACTGAGGAAATACCACATAATCCGGGATATTGTGGCTAGAGGTGACATAGCAGTTGAGAGAGTCGCATCTGCGGACAACGTTGCTGATCCACTTACAAAGCCCTTGCCAGGACCGTTGTTTGAAAAAATCGCGAAACAATGGGACTGCGTCTAATGAGTAGTTGGCTTTAGGGCAAGTGGGAGATTGTTAGAGTAGATGCCCAACTAGCCAACTTGTGGCGTGTGGGTTTATAGACTCTTGTATATGACAATCTTTATATATGATATTCGCATTTTATTTATATGGCATTCTTTACTTTCATTGTGTGTATATAGATTAACAATTGCGTTGATTAAAGACCTAGAATACACCTAAGTGTATGTTAGATGTGATAGTGGGTATGACGACTATCATGAAACACATCTAATAGTCACTGTGTATTCTTAACATGTTCCTAGTCGATTGGACCATCAAAATGAGGATAGGGCCTCCCGAGTTCGAGACTAGTATCTGCGATGCGAAGTACCATGTTTCATTGGTAGGGAACATTGTGATGTTCTGAGCATGCAGATAGATAGTGACCAGGTGATCTATCGAACTAGTCTCCTTCGGACTTTCCAAGTGGTTACCATTTGTCGAGTGGATAAGTCCGAGGTCTTGTTTGTACTGATTAGTCCTCACGACTCGAAACGTCATTGAGACTCTACATGATAGGCGTCTCACTTTGACCCGTTTGCCGACTCACTTGGGGTCATAAGGCGTCGGAATTGGGTGAGACCCCGATGCATGTAGGAGTCGATGCATCGTTGTCGAGGATTCACCGCTCGCAGACATGCGTGGATATCCTATGCTATCTGAGGGGATAATAGTGTATAAATCTCTGGCCAGAGTACTAGAAGTGTTTTAGGTAAATGGGTTTACCTAGTTACACTCGCGATGTCACTATTCGATCTCCAAGATGTATGCATAGCTATCGGATCTTTAGCGACTCTCGATTTACCAATGGTCGTTGATCTGATCGGGATATATGGATTGAAAGGACCGTACTGTACGCTAACCACGACCAACTGGTTCTTGAAGGCACTATCAGTTATACCTAGGGGATCATGGGACGATGTTGCTAGACGCTCTTACCATGATCCGTTGGGCAAGTCCGGGATTGAGATTCTGGAGCCACAATGGTTGTGGGCCCACGGCTAGCCGTATCCCTGAACAATTGAGGGTCACACAAGTACTGGATTCAAGATTCCCGCACGGATACTCAGCTCAATGTGTTGAGCATACTAAGAGGATTTTGGGAGTGCGACTTCCTAAAAGGTCAACAGATGTCAAATCGTGATTTGCCGATGTTGAGGGGCAAAACGGTCATTTTGCACTGGGGTTCTGAAAAATGGTTTTTCAGGTCATAGTATTCAGTTTTGGAAACTGAGTCGAGCGGTCCGATCTGATCGGCGATCGAAGTTACGATGAAGTCTCGGTGATGGAGATGAACTGAATGTTCATCCGTTGGACCCGGACCCGTTGGGCCGGTCCAAGTCCAACACTAAGATCTATTTAATGTAGATTAGACTTCATAATAAACACTAGACTAATCAAACCCTAACCCTAAGCATCATAAGAGCCACCGCCCCCTCTCTTCCTAAAAGCCTCACGCCGCCGTCGCCGCCGCCGCCTCTTCGCCGGAAAATTGTTTCCGGCCAATCTTGACGAGGAGAATCCATCCGCGCCGATCTCGTCAGGCCTTCTAGTGCAGGCTGACAAAGGAATCCCGTCTCCGGTCGTGGACCTGATTGACGATATCTACCACCGCCTACCGTGAAGTGCCGTTTTCTTTACGAAACCGGTCGGAGCCAGGCACGAGTTGCCAGCAAGGTAGCGATTCTAAACGCCCTATGAATGTCATAGCATATCTGTTTTTATCGTATTGATCGTCTCCCGGTATTATTTCGTTCTTCCGCTGCCTCGCCGGGAGGCGTGATCTGGATCCCAACATCTCGACATCGAGGGTCCATGGCATATAATTCTTTCCAGTAATATCAAGAGCAACAAATTTGAGCTTCACCAAATTCGACATTGTGACGCCCGAACCCAACGGGGCCACGAGAATTGGGGTAAATAAAAATTTTCGAATAAAAGAAGGCTAAAAGGTAATTTGTTATAAGCTGTATTTCTTATAACTTAAAGAAACAAACACAAGACAATCTCAAAGACCAGCAGGTACCTAAACTGCGCGCCAACTACTAAAGACATTTGCGGAAAACAGTTTTCATTGATAATTGCAATTGCGATTTACAACAACTGATATTCTAAGTAAATATACAACCGTTGCTACTGATCTAACTAAATCAAAATGATACAACTGAGACACGGAAAACGTAGGCCTTGGATAAACACAACACCGCCCAGCAGCTGTATTTCAAGTTTCACCTGCTGTTCGTTCTCCAGCTGTCGCACTTGCACCATTTTAAAAGCTAGTGAGCCTAAAGGCTCAGCAAGTAAAACCTGAGTAATAACAATTTCATAAAACGCAGGCAGACATCTGAACATTCATAACCATTTCATAAACAATTCATTCATAATCTTAGAGACAGGGGATAATAGCCCAGCTCTAACGTCAATTCCTTTTCTTTAGACTATGGCATATAAGTTCCTCATGGTCCGTTATGCACTTTGATCAAAATGACTCCAGGCAGACATCTGAACATTCATAACCATTTCATAAACAATTCATTCATAATCTTAGAGACAGGGGATAATAGCCCAGCTCTAACGTCAATTCCTTTTCTTTAGACTATGGCATATAAGTTCCTCATGGTCCGTTATGCACTTTGATCAAAATGACTCCCGATATCAGTTTTAGCATATAGCTCATTATGAAAGGGCAGTCGACATCTAGACAACTGCTCACCCTTCTCCTTGGTGACCGTCAACTATCTGCGCCATAATCTTAAAATAAACTTTGTTCCATTACATCCTTTCGTAAAACATTCCTTTAAATTTCTATAAATCATCGGGTTCCATCATTTTAAATATTTTCTTCCCATTTTAAAACTTTACTGAGTATCGAAAATTCGACTTTGGAAACATATCGTTGAAATGAAACTGGTGAAAGGAAAACCAGTCGCAATAAAATGGAACAGCACTTATGAAACCAAAGCAGATCTCTGCTGTTCGCAACTATCGCTAAAATGAACCAGCTGGAATAAACAGAAACCAGCTGCAAAATCTTTTACTAAGACAATCGTATTTAAATGAAACGATGTCGTTGAAGTAAATAACAGATAGGATGAAAGACTACCTGCTGATATTTTATAACTTAAAGAAACGACGTCGTTAGCGCATCGATCAATCGCAAGGAATACGCTAATCAGCTAGTTGCAAGAAAAAGCGCTAACATGTATATATTAATGAATAGTTCCAGTCGCAAGACTAATACCAGCTGAAATAAGCAGTTCTTAGAAATGAATAAAGCAACTGCTGAACTATCACTATGGAATGCATCTGCTGGTGAACAGTGCATCTGCTGATTTTATGACGACAACGCAACTGCCGAATTCTACCAAAGGAATGCAGTTGCTGAATTTACGATAACAATGCAGCTGCTGATTTTCAACAAAGAAGTGCAACTGCTGAATTTTCACTGAAGAAGTGAAACTGCTAATTTTAATAAGGAAAGATGCACCTTCTGATGAACAGTGCATCTGCTGGAAATACGAAAGACACTTGTATATCGAGACAATGATCGCGCTACCAGCCGTCGCCTATTAAACCAGACTTTATACTGATTCAACCAGCAACTACTGATTACACAATCATAAAATCCCGACATTACAGCAAAAGGAAGAACATTCATAAACATCATAACAATGCAGCTGCTGAATCTTAATAAGGAGATACAGCTGCTCGAACATAACTCGACATTTGTAACATCAAAACAACAACTATGCCATCAGCCGTTACCTATCAAACCCTACTTTATAATGATTCAACCAACAACTACCGATTACACAGTTATCAAATTCTGATATTACAGCTACTGCGAGAAGAACATCCATAACATTCTGGAAATAAATTCGAATCCTCAGTATATTTAAAACATCATAACTTTCTGGAAAACATCATAACATCAAAACATCATTTTCGAACCCATCTTTCTTTCCTTTTCATGTCTAAATCATTTCAAACATGAACTTTAAACATATCTAAACATACAGGCAAGCATATCCATAAGAACAACAATATATGCTTTAAATGGTGTAGCAAAGGATCAGCTTTTACTTGCCTTTAACAAAGCTTTGCGACAACAGCTAATTCCTGCAGAAATCCTCCCTTTGAGCAACGCACGAACTCTTCTGGAAATATTTTTTTTTTTTGAAGAACACCTTAAGACTTTTCTTTGCAAATGATGAAAATCTTACTTTGAAAACAGGTTTTATATGAAAGGGATTAGTGGCAAGCTACTTGTAAAATCAAGCATGACACACTTCTAAAGTTTAGTAAAATTCCCTTCATATCATTTTAATTTGTAAAACACCAAACCTTTTCCAAAAGAAATCATTTCACCTCCTTAAAACATTTTCCAATCGATTTAAAATCCAGCTCGTGCATCACTCGTTGGAGTCGTCTGCTGGTACCAGCCGCAGCGCTCAGCCGCAGCGCATCCTACTTGCTAACATCAATAAATCAGAAAATATAAAATTGCCAATTTGGCCCATAAAATCAATAAAATGCATAAATGTGGTCCTATGGATTTTGGGGCGTTACAACTCTACCCTCCTTATTGAAATTTCGTCCTCGAAATTACGTACCAAATAAATATGGGTATAAGCTTAGCATATCAGCTTCTGTTTCCCATGTTGCTTCTTGCTCCGACTGGTTGGACCATTGTATCTTAACCATAGGAATGCTACGGTTTCTTAATCTTCTAATTTCTCGGAGGAGAATTCTTTCTGGTCGCTCTTCGTAGCTTAAATCTGGTGCTAAATGAATTGGCTCATAACTCAGCACATGCGAAGGATGGGGAATATATTTCCTCAAAGCTGATACGTGAAAAACATTGTGCACTGCTGACATTTGTGGAGGCAGCGCTAGTCGATAGACGAGCGTTCCTACATTCTCTAAAATCTCGTATGGTCCAATATACCTTGGACTCAACTTTCCTTTCTTTTCCAAAACGCATAACTCCTTTCATTGGAGCTATTCTCAAAAATACTCGATCACCCGCTTCAAAATTCAGCTCCCTTCTTTGATTAACTGCATAACTTTTCTGCCGACTTTGAGCAGCTTTCATTCTTTCTCTTATTCTTCTAACAGCTGCTGCTGTTTGTTCCACAACATCTGGTCCCAAACCAGCTCTTTCACCAAATTCATCCCAATGAAGTGGTGTTCTACACTTTCTTCCATACAAAGCTTCATATGGAGCCATTTTAATCGAAGCTTGGAAACTGTTATTGTAGGCAAACTCTACCAGTGGCAAATACGCATCCCAACCTACTGAAAAATCCAAAATACAAGCTCTGAGCAAATCTTCTAAAATCTGAATCACCCTTTCCGATTGTCCATCAGTTTGAGGGTGAAACGCAGTGCTGGACGTCAACTTTGTACCCATAGCCTTGTGTAGACTTTTCCAAAAGGCTGATGTAAACTTAGGATCCTTATCTGATACAATAGAAACTGGAATACCGTGAAGTCTCACTATTTCCTTAACATACAATTCTGCGTATCTGCTCACCTCATATGTTGTTTTAACTGGTAATAAATGAGCAGACTTAGTGAGTCGATCAATTATAACCCAAATGGAGTTATATCCTTGAACAGTCCTTGGTAATCCAGTCACAAAATCCATCGCTATACATTCCCACTTCCATTCGGGAATCGGCAGTGGTTTCAACAATCCAGCTGGTCGCTGATGTTCAGCCTTCACCAGCTGACACGTTAAACATTCAGCTACAAATCTAGCAACATCCCTCTTCATTCCTGGCCACCAATACAACTGCTGGAGGTCCTTGTACATTTTCGTACTTCCTGGATGTACTGAATATGGAGCTGTATGAGCTTCTTTCAAAAGTTCAGCTCTTAAATCATCTACTTGGGGTACCCAGATTCGGCCCAAATACCTCACAATTCCATCTTCTGAAAAATAGAGACTACTGCCTCTTTCTTTATCCTGCTGGACCCATTTCTTCAGTTGTTCATCTTGCTGCTGACCTTCTCGAATTTGATTTAAAAAATTTGATCTTACTGAGAGGTCTCCTAAAATCATATTATTGCTGCTGCTGGACACTATCTCGAGTCCAAACCTTTCAATATCAATCGCCAATGATTTCTGAACAGTCAATTGCGCTAGTCCTGCCGATTTCCTGCTGAGAGCATCAGCTACCACGTTTGCTTTTCCTGGGTGATAACTGATTGTGCAATCATAATCCTTAACCAGCTCCAACCATCGCCTCTGCCTCATATTCAATTCTTTCTGGGTAAAGAAGTACTTCAAACTTTTGTGATCTGTAAATATCTCACATTTCTCCCCATAAAGGTAATGCCTCCATATCCTAAGGGCAAAGACAACAGCTGCTAGTTCTAAGTCATATGTTGGATAATTTTTCTCATGATCCTTCAGCTGTCTAGATGCGTATGATATTACTTTATGATCCTACATCAACACAGCTCCTAGTCCCAACTTAGAAGCATCGATATAAATTACAAATTTTCCTTCATCAGTTGGCATCGTCAATACAAGTGCTGATTGTGCTTCAATTTGTCAAAACTGCTTTGACATTCAGCTGTCCAGTTATACTTCACTTGCTTCCTTGTTAACGTAGTCAGAGGAACAGCAATCTTAGAAAATCCTTGGATAAATCGCCGATAATATCCAGCTAAACCCAAGAAACTCCTTATCTCTGCGACATTATTTGGTGCTGGCCAGTCGCGAACAGCTTCAACTTTAGCAGGGTCGACTTCTATTCCATCCTTAGAGATTATATGGCCTAGGAACGATACTTTCTCCATCCAAAAATCACATTTGCTGAATTTAGCAAACAACTGCTTATCTTTCAAAATCTGGAGAACAGTTCTTAAATGTTGAACATGCTCCTCTTGGGTCTTAGAATAGACTAAGATGTCATCAATGAATACAACTACAAACTGGTCTAAGAATGGTTGAAAGACCCTATTCATTAAATCCATAAAAGCTGATGGAGCATTTGTAAGTCCAAAAGGCATAACCAAAAATTCGTAATGGCCATACCTAGTTCTAAAGGCTGTTTTATAAACATCAGTTGTCTTAATATTCAGTTGGTGATATCCAGACCTCAAGTCGATCTTAGAAAATACTACTGACCCTTTCAACTGGTCAAACAGATCTTCTATCCTGGGTAATGGATACTTATTCTTAATTGTCAGTTTATTTAACTCTCTGTAATCTATACATAATCTCATACTCCCATCCTTCTTCTTAACAAATAAAACAGGGGCTCCCCAAGGGGAAGTACTTGGTCTAATAAACCCTTTCTCCAACAGATCCTGTATCTGTTCTTTCAATTCTTTCATCTCTGTTGGAGCTAATCAATATGGTGGTCTAGATACTGGAGCAGCTCCTGGGATTAGATCAATGGAAAACTCTAACTCCCTGTCTGGTGGTAGTCCCTGGATGTCTTCTGGAAAAACCTCAGGGAATTCATTTGCTACTTCTACGGTTGACAGTTGGGGTCTATCAGTCGCTGTTAAGGATGATATAATTGAAGGGACTTTATTAACATGTTTGGCCAAAAACTGGAATGACTCTTTTCCTGGTGGGTGAACAGCTACTGCTCGTAGTTTAAAGTCAATTACTACTCCATACTTAGTTAGCCAATCTATTCCCAAAATCAAATCAAATTCTGGCATCGGCAACACAATTAATTCAGCAGTAATCTTATGCCCTTGAAGTTTAAGTTCTAAACTTCTAAACAGTTCGTGCGATACCAGTTTTTCCCCTGATGGTACCGACACACAATAACCTATCATTACTTGCTCCGGCTGAATAGAAAATTTCTTAGCAAACTCAGCAGAAATGAATGAATGCGTAGCTCCTGAATCTAACAAAGCTAGAGAAGGAAATCCAGCTATTGAAATTTCACCTGTGACTACTGTTGAGTCTGGAGGAGCTTGATCAGCCGTCATGACAAAGGCTCTGCTGGTCACCAGTTGCTTGGACTTCGGACAATGTTTCAAAATATGTCCAGCATTCCACATTTATAGCAGACGTTTTGTCCAAGTCTTCATTACCCCAAATGATTCTTATGGCATTTAGGACATTCTGTTTTAACATTACCAGCAGGAACAGAGCTTATAGGTTGAATTTGTAGAGGCTTTTGCTCCTGAGGCCTCTGCTGGTTCTTGTTCTGTTTCTTGAATGGTCTCGGGTCCTTCTGCTGAAAGGCTTGTCTCTTTTGCTGCCTTTCTTCATCAAGATCCTTCCAATCCCTTTCAATTTGCAGGGCTCTATCCACTGCCTCTCTATAAGTTCTTGGCACCGATAGCCTAACATTCATTTTGAACATCGGCTTCAACCCTTCTACGAAGTGACTTAATTTCTCTTCTGGGTCACTTCCTATTAATGGCACAAAATAGCACCCTCTTTCAAACTTCCGCACATACTCCTGTACGGTTAGACTCCCTTGCTTGAGGGTCAAAAATTCCCTCTTCAATTCAGATATCTTTCCCGCCGTGAAGTATTGCTCGTAGAATACTCGCTTGAAATCTGCCCAAGTGAGATTCAGCAGATCCACAGACAACTTGGCTCCTTCCCACCAAATCATCGCATCTTCCCTTAACATGTAGATAGCGCATCTTGGCCTATCTAAATCAGACAGTTGGAGGTACTCAAAAATAACCTCCATGGATTTAATCCAGCTCTCTGCAACTAGTGGATCAGTAGTTCAACCAAATTCCTTGGGTTTCTGTCATCTAAACTTCTCTTGGGGATCATCATTACTAGGTCCCCTGCTGCTGGAAGATTGGCCATTGCCTCTGTTGTTATGTTATACCAGTAGTCTTAACAGTTGTGTGATATTAGCATTATTATCACTATCAGTTTCTTCTAGAGGAATACTTCTTCTAGTTCTTCCTCTTCCTGCCATTCTATATTCTATAGCCCGTAATCCACCACATACATATATCAGAACTTGCTAAATAATTAGTTGGTACAGTCGATTTTTACCATATCTGGCTAAAGTCTATTAAGCTCTGACAACAGCATACAAAGCTCAATACATCATTAATGGCGCAATTAATGCTCAGTACGATAAAGATTTTCAAAAAAGGTTTGTGTCTACTGGCTCATGTAATGACCGTTGAAAATGGATATCTATATATGTGACGCCCGAACCCAACGGGGCCACGAGATCAGGGTAAAATAAAAATTTTCGAAACAAAAGAAGGACTGAAAGATAATTTGTTATAAGCTGTATTCCTTATAACTTCAAAAGAAATAGAAACTCAAAGACAAAACTATCAAACACTTAATTGCGCGCCAACTGCTGAAACTTGCTTGCGGAAAAACAGAGTATATTATATAACTTTGCAATTGCGATTTACAACAGCTGCTATTATATGAAAATATACAACCGTTGAAACTGATCTAATACAGTAAATTTTAACTCAAAACATGAGACACGGAAACGTAGTCCTTGGATAAACACAACACCACCCAGCAGCTGTATTTCAAATTTCACCTTCTGTTCGTTCTCCAACTGTCTCACCTGCACCATTTTAAAAGCTAGTGAGCCTAAAGGCTCAAGCAAGTAAAACCTGAGTAATAACAATTTCATAAAACGCAGGCAGACATCTGAACATTCATAACCATTTCATAAACAATTCATTCATAATCTTAGAGACAGGGGATAATAGGTCAGCTCTAACGTCAATTCCTTTTCTTTAGACTATGGCATATAAGTTCCTCATGGTCCGTTATGCACTTTGATCAAAATGACTCCCGATATCAGTTTTAGCATATAGCTCATTATGAAAGGGCAGTCGACATCTAGACAACTGCTCACCCTTCTCCTTGGTGACCGTCAACTATCTATGCCGTAATCTTAAAATAAACTTTGTTCCATTACATCCTTTCGTAAAACATTCCTTGAATTTTTTGTAAATCATCGGGTTCCATCATTTTAAACATTTGCTTCCCATTTTAAAACTTTACTGAGTATCGAATTCGACTTTGGAAACATATTTTTGAAATGAAACTGGTGAAAGGAAAACCAGTCGCAAGAAAATGGAACAGAACTTATGAAACCAAAGCAGATCTCTGCTGTTCGCAACTATCGCTAAAATGAACCAGCTGGAATAAACAGAAACCAGCTGCAAAATCTTTTACTAAGACAATCGTATTTAAATGAAACGATGTCGTTGAAGTAAATAACAGATAGGATGAAAGACTACCTGCTGATATTTTATAACTTAAAGAAACGACGTCGTTAGCGCATCGATCAGTCGCAAGGAATACGCTAACCAGCTAGTTTCAAGAAAAAACGCTAACACGTATATATTAATGAATAGTACCAGTCGCAAGACTAATACCAGCTGAAATAAGCAGTTCTTAGAAATGAATAAAGCAACTACTGAACTATCACTATGGAATGCATCTACTGGTGAACAGTGCATCTGCTGATTTTATGACGACAACGCAACTGCCGAATTCTACCAAAGGAATGCAGTTGCTGAATTTACGATAACAATGCAGCTGCTGATTTTCAACAAAGAAGTGCAACTGCTGAATTTTCACTGAAGAAGTGAAACTGCTAATTTTAATAAGGAAAGATGCACCTGCTGATGAACAGTGCATCTGCTGGAATTACGAAAGACACTTGTAATATCGAGACAATGATCGCGCTACCAGCCGTCGCCTATTAAACCAGACTTTATACTGATTCAACCAGCAACTACTGATTACACAATCATCAAATCCCTACATTACAGCAAAAGGAAGAACATTCATAAACATCATAACAATGCAGCTGCTGAATCTTAACAAGGAGATACAGCTGCTGGAACATAACTCGACATTTGTAACATCAAAACAACAACTATGCCATCAGCCGTTGCCTATCAAACCCTACTTTACTAATGATTCAACCAACAACTACCGATTACACAGTTATCAAATTCTGATATTACAGCTACTGCGAGAAGAACGTTATTCTTTTCCGTCACAAGAAGACATTTGATAAGTTCAGAATATGTCGCAAATCCACGCACTCTATATTGCTGTTGTAGAGTTATATTTGATGCGTGGAAAATGGAAAATATTTTTTCAAGCATTTCCGATTCTGTGACCTCAGGCCCACAAAATTTCAGTTGCGAGACTATACGGTACATAGCCGATTATAATCGCTGACCTTCTTAAAATCTTGGAATCTTAATGAATTTCATTCATCACGGGCCGTCGGAAGTACAACTTCCCTTATATGTTCAAATCGCTCCATTAATCCTTTACATAAAGCCATGTGATTATTTTCAATGGGATATTCATATTTCAACCCCTCATCAAGATGTCGGCGTAAGAATATCATAACCTTTGCTTTCTCTTGTGATGAAGAGGTATTGTTTTCTTTAATGGTCTCACTTAGACCTAATGATTTAAGATGCATTTCAACATCGAGAGTCCATGTCATATAATTGTTTCCCGTAATTTCAAGAGCAACAAATTCGAGCTTTGTCAAATTCGACATGATGGTGCTTAACAAAAAATATATTTTTTTAGTGAAGATTAATTAGTATGACAATGCAAAGTAATGGATAAACTATGAATACAAGCATGGTTCGAAATAACAAAAAAGTGTGAGGCGAATACTCGTTGATAATACAAGAACAGTGAGTATAATGATCAAAATAATTATAAAAATTATCCTTGGATGAATATCTTCTTCTTCCTTTTGTAGTTAGAGAAATAAAGTTTGTAAAGAAAAATTTGATGGAGAAGAGTAATAGTGGGGTGAATGAATGTTTTAGAGAACATCATAATTATAGAATAAAATATAACCATTTATACCCGTCACTAGTCATTAAAATTTATCCGTTTTATGATCGTTTATAATAACAAAATACAATAATTTTATTAACATTTTAGATTAAAATATAGGAATGTATTCACATAATTTTATGGTCATAACGCGATGCATATAATGGTAACCATAGTTAAATAATTTTGTATATCACATTACATTATTATTTTAAGTTGACATAACACCTTATATAATAATATGATATTATACATAAATTATACAATAATGAACAATATAATTTTGTAATTCATATCACGTTTGTATAATGAGGTGTCAGAGACTCCTTTTATATAATAACATGATATTATACAGTAATATAATAGTTAGCAATATAAATTTGTAAATCATATCACGTTATTATAATTAGGTGTAAGTGACTCCTTTTATATAATAACATGATATTATACAATGAAATATATAAAAACAATCGAGTGATCGTGCTCATAATGTGTTATAAATTAAAAGAAACATTAACAAACTAAAGTAAATAGTTACCTTTGTAATAACCTTGATTGCTCCTTAATTGCTCCAAATGAACTCTTAATTTTATATTAATAGGAAATTATTGTTTCTCTATAATTTCCTTAATTTAGAGAGAAGAGAATTGGGAGAGAATTTGTATATATTTGTGTGTATTTACAATGAAGATCACAAGCCTATTTATAGGCAAATGAAATGATTAAAATAATACAAATGTCTTAATCATAATTTAATTTTTAGACGTCCAAATTTGACTAATTTGTAGACATCCAAATTTGAACAAAATCATAATATTCTTGATATTTACATTTTCATATTGTATTTTGGAACATAACTCGACATTTGTAACATCAAAACAACAACTATGCCATCAGCCGTTGCCTATCAAACCCTACTTTATAATGATTCAACCAACAACTACCGATTACACAGTTATCAAATTCTGATATTACAGCTACTGCGAGAAGAACATTCATAACATTCTGGAAATAAATTCGAATCCTCAGTATATTTAAAACATCATAGCTTTCTGGAAAACATCATAACATCAAAACATCATTTTCGAACCCATCTTTCTTTCCTTTTCATGTCTAAATCATTTCAAACATGAACTTTAAACATATCTAAACATACAGGCAAGGAGATCCATAAGAACAACAATATATGCTTTAAATGGTGTAGCAAAGGATCAGCTTTTACTTGCCTTTAACAAAGCTTTGCGACAACAACTAATTCCTGCAGAAATCCTCCCTTTGAGCAACGCACGAACTCTTCTGGAAATATTTTTTTTTTTTGAAGAACACCTTAAGACTTTTCTTTGCAAATGATGAAAATCTTACTTTGAAAACAGGTTTTTATATGAAAGGGATTAGTGGCAAGCTACTTGTAAAATCAAGCATGACACACTTCTAAAGTTTAGTAAACTTCCCTTCATATCATTTTAATTTGTAAAACACCAAACCTTTTCCAAAAGAAATCATTTCACCTCCTTAAAACATTTTCCAATCGATTTAAAATCCAGCTCGTGCATCACTCGTTGGAGTCGTCTGCTGGTACCAGCCGCAGCGCTCAGCCGCACCGCATCCTACTTGCTAACATCAATAATCAGCAAATACAATACATTTAAAATTGCCAATTTGGCCCATAAAATCAATAAAATGCATAAATGTGGTCCTCTGGATTTTGGGGCGTTACAGACATGGTGGTTCTTGATAACAAAAATACATTTTATTAGTCAAGATTCATTAACATGACAATGAAAATAATTGATAAACTAGCAATACAAGCATGGTTAGAAATAGCGAAAAAATGTGAGGCGAATAATCGCCGATAAATACAAGGCTAGTGAGTACAATAATCAAAATAATTGAAAAAATTTTTCCTAGATGAATCATCTTCTTCTTCTTGCCTTTTGTAATTCGAAAAATAAAGTTTGTCGAGAAGAATTTGATGGAGAATAGCAATAGAGGGATGCATGAACGTTTTAGAAAACATCATATTTATAAAATAAAATCTAGCCGTTTATACCCATTACGAGTCATTAATATATATCCGTTTTATGATCGTTTATTATCGAAAGATAAAATACAATAATTTTATTTAACACTTATGGTTATATGTAATGCATATAATCGTAATCATAGTTAAATAATTTTGTATATCACATCACATTATTATTTTGAGGTGGCATAGCCTCCTTTATATAATAATATGATATTATACATAAATTATATAATAATGAACAATATAATTTTGTAATTCATATCACGTTATTATAATGAGGTGTCAGAGACTCCTTTTATATAATAACATGATATTATACAGAAGTATAATAATAAACGATTAAATTTGTAAATCATATCACGTTATTATAATTAGGTGTCAATGACTCCTTTTATATAATAACATGATATTATACAGAAATTTAATAATAACAATATAAATTTGTAAATCATATCACGTTATTATAATTAGGTGTCAATGACTCCTTTTATATAATAACATGATATTATACAGAAATTTAATAATAACAATATAAATTTGTAAATCATATCACGTTATTATAATTAGGTGTCAATGACTCCTTTTATATAATAACATTATATATATATATATATATTAAATTATTTCTTAGGAAAATAATTTTAATGAAGTTTGTTTTTATTCCAAAAGAAGAATACAAAATTTAATAAAAAAAATAAATGTTTCATTATGATTGTATAAAATATATATTTTTTATATAAAAATGAGTTTTGAATAAAGAATATATTGGATAAACCAGATAAAAAATTATTAAAATTTTTACGAGACTATATTTAAACCATGAGAAAAATAAGTATAAAAATTAATTTAATAAATTCTTTTAGTCGTATATTTAAACTTTATTTTGGAATATTTTAATAATTTTACCAAAATTAAAAAATAGTGAAATATTTGTCGTGTGTGGAAAAAATGGATATTTAAAAAGGTTTATAAATATACAAGTGTAATGTAGTAAATTGGGCAATGCTCGGGAGTTAAAACAAAAGAAAGGATTTTTCAGGTAGTGCGGAACAAAAACAAATATGTAGGGACCGACCTTAATAAAATATTTGAGATAGGGATTTTAGTCTGATGTTGCCTAAAATCGGATGGACCGATTTGACGACTCAGCGAATAAGTTGGGATCCTGCGAGAGATCCAGTGGAAGATTTGAGTTGGTTTTTACCTGCGTCACAAAGCAAAGTCAGAGGCTACGGGAGGTATCCCGGCAAAGACACTCCGACGCTCAAGTCAGCGGTTGCTCGTAAGCTATAACAATTCAAGAACCAATTGCTGCTTATTGAAAACGTACCTTACAAATGAGATGAAGCTGTCTATTTATAGAGAGTGTTGAATGATTTCTGGGCCTTGTCTGAGCGGGTCCAATTCTTTGTGACTCAATGATCAATTTGTTATCAGGCCATTGGGCCCCCAACTACAGGTAATTATCCTGATTCTTTGTGGACTGGGCCTGGCCCGAGCATGGGCATAGGAGATCAATGGTTCGGCCCATAACCCATCATAGGCCCCCCACTCTCGGGCGCAGCAAATTTGCTGGGATCATCAGGACTAGATTTTGCTAGTCTATTTTTTGGTACGCGAGAGTAGTTTAATATTTATTTGTTGTATTATCACTATTGTTAAAAGGAACTTATAATTTTATTATTTTATATATAATATGTGTGAATTTAATATTTCTGATTTATTTGTGTTTAATTTTTTGTTTGTAGATAATGGACAAAAAGAATTTTATTAGAATGAAACTCCGTATCAGAGTTGCATTAGGATTGAAACTCTACTCTATAAAATCAATTCAATTCACAAAAATCAATTCCGACTTACAAACTAAATTCATGATCTAGCTGAGTGTTGGTGTTGCTTGCACAAAAGCAGATTTACGTCAACTCCATGGCTGGTATGCCCATCACTTGTCCATTCAATTTTTTTTTATTCTCAATAATTGTCATTTGGTTAAGCTTAATCCTTCTGTTAACCATAAGAATTCTCAATAACTCACGTATTGCAATAGTCATTGTATCTCGTCGGCCGAAATCACAATAATTTCTCGTGCTGTCCGATGGAGTGGTGGGTGGTTTGTGATGTGCATGGACGTCGGTCGTGGTAGGCGACGGAGTGGTGGCAGGGCGATGTCGATCGCGGTTGTGACGCCCGAACCCAACGAGGCCACGAGAATTGGGGTAAATAAAAATTTTCGAATAAAAGAAGGGCTAAAAGATAATTCGCTATAGGTTGTATTTCCTATAACTTGAAAGAAACAAGACAAACGACAATCTCAAAGACCAGCAGGCTTTTGGCTAGGGTAGCCGCGCCTGAAAGGTGCACCGGTGGCGGGTGGTGATTTGGGTTAGCTGGTCGGCGAGGGTGGCTGCGGCTAGGGGAGAAGTGTTGTGATGTCCTTCTGCGTTTGGAGGGAAGACGAGGTTCCATTCTTTCTGGGTTCCTGGAGAGGGGAGAGAGGAGAGACGTATAGCTTTCCTGCGTTTCCTTGTAAATTTGGTTTTTTTTTTAAAATTATTTTACTTATTATTTTATTCATTTATTTATTTATTATTATTTTTTTTGCATAATTTATTTTCTAAATTATGCATATACATCTGTGCGAAAATTTGTGCAGTGCAGGTTCCACGGGGTAAAGATCTTTCTGTATTGATGGCTAGTCGTGATAGTGACCGAATCTCCCCGGAGAATTTTAGTGATGAAGGAGGATCGGAGATACGGCTATCCGGTCCAAATAGTTTAGACCCACCCACGACCGATATTCACTATGAACGCCTTGAGATGGAAAATTTACATGAGGTTCTTCGGAGGCTAGGGTTATGTACCAAGTCTGACATTATAGTTCCCAAAAAAGGAGATATGTGTCACGAGCCACCCTCAGGATACTTTACAACGTACTTGTATTACTTTAGTAATGGATTTCCTTGCCTCCCAACGCTTTGTTGATTGAGATCGTTCGTAGCCTTGATGTAAGTTTTAGCCAGTTAACACTAAATGCTATAATCGCATTTACGTGCTTTCATCGTAGGGTGAGTCAAACGAGAATTCCCGTGACTTTGGATCTATTCCACGCTCTTTCCTCAGCACGTTGTACGGGCCTAGGTTCATATATTTATTTTCAACCTAGATTAGACAGTAAGTTCTTATCCCGCATCCGTTCTCCTAGAGGCAGCTCGAAGTAAAATTTTTGTATGTTCGAGATAGTGGGTGGGGGGTGCCCACTACGTGGAGCTCCGGGCTTAGTAAAATCAAAATTGAGGGAACGCACCACGCGTTACAACTTGAATGCGGGTCCCTAGGGCTTTTTGATGAGACAATTGATCCTAGGCTTCTACTTCCTCCTGGTAGTTTCCATGCTAAGAATTACCTTTTGCACATATATTTTTCCTTCTTTCCAATGCCTATGTTGTTTGCAGATATTCCATGTTGTCGTATTTATCCTATTTCTTTATATTCTCAGTCTTACTTGTTGTTTTGGACTGGTATCTGACTATTCTTTGATAATCCAGGAAAGAAAATAGATCTGGATGAAGTTCGAGCTCTTCAGAATGGAGCAGGTCGTCTTCTGGTGAGGGCTCCTTGGGTCAGGCCGCCAAGGAAACGTGTGGTGCCCGATTCACGTGATGCTCCCCGAAGGATGGGATCACCTCGGTCAACTGATAGACGTAGCTCTCCTCAGCCGCGGCAACGCCACGTTACGGTTGATAAGAGTACGAACGATAGAAGAAAAGATTTGGGACCAACATCTGGAGGTGTTCCCCGGCAGTCGGGTGATGATGATGCTCAGAAAAACTTGAAGAGAGGTCGGGAGGTGGAGAACGGGGCGCCTCATAATGTTTCGGGAGGCGATCATCTTTTCGTGGAAGGGGTCAATCGTCGGGATAGGGCTGGCTCGTTCTGGGATCTGAGCGACCCAGATTTGGGTTGGAACATGGGAAAAACTCTTATTGGAGATCACGACGTACTTCATCTCTTACCACAACCAACTGAGTCGCTGACCCATGCCCTTTCTTGAGTGAGTCGCAACTCGGGTCGCACTAGGGCCTTGGGATCCGAACAACCATTCCGATCCGCGTCGCGAGAGGCTTGCGGTTGTGTATGCATTCTCAAATGACGATGTAACTTTCCCACGGACGGCGCCAAGCTGATGTTGCCTAAATCGGATGGGCCGATTTGACGACTCAACGAATAAGTTGGGATCCTACGAGAGCTCCAATGGATGATTTGAGTGGGTTGTTACCTGCGTCACAAAGCAAAGTCAGAGGCGCCATGAGGTATCTGGCGAAGGCACTCCGACGCTCAAGTCAGCGGTTGCTCGAAAGCTATAACAATTCAAGAACCAATTGCTGCTTATTGAAAACGTACCTTAAAAATGAGGTGGAACTGTCTATTTATAGAGAGCGTTGGAATGATTTATGGGCCTTGTCTGAGCGGGCCCATTTCTTTGTGACTCAATGATCAATTTGTTATCAGGTCATTGGGCCCCCAACTACCGGTAATTATCCTGATTCTTTGTGGATTGGGCCTGGGCCTGAGCATGGGCCCAGGAGATCAATAGTTCGGCCCATAATCCATCATAGCCCAATATCACTTTTAAATTCGATATTTCGAGCTTTTGGTATTAAAAAAACTCATAAAACTACTCATTAGAGAAATAAAAACATACTGGAAAACATTATTTTTTGGTGAAATTATATATAATATTACTTATATACGGATAAGATAAATAATTCATTAACGTCGATATACTGCTCGAGTGAGCTATGACTCTACTTTTCAGTTTTCATGACCTCGTTTACTAGGCATTTTACAATTTCAATTACCCTCTCTTCTGTAAACCCCTTCACCGCCAACTCCACCGCCGCCGCCGCCACCGTCACCGTCACCACACCATTACCACCGCGATACCCCATGGAAGAATCTCTATCTACAGAGAATGGATGCAAACTATAAATATAACACAGCTAGCTAGCTTAATACATAGATCACTCCATTAATGGCTTCTCCGCAAGAATCCACGCAGCAGTTCCGGTGGCATTACGCAGAATTCGACGACGCCGATTTCCAAGTCAAGGGCCGTTCCCTCTTCTTCTGCGTAGTGCTCATCTCCATTATCCTTTTGGCCACGCTCCTGTTCCTGTACGCCAGGTGGGTTTGCAACATCGAGTACTCGCCGCCTCCTCCAGCCTTCTCCGCCACTCCAGCTCCCTCTCGGGGACTGGATCCCACGGCGATAAACGGCCTGCCGATCGTGCTATACAGATGCTCAGTGATGATGGAGAGTAGCGAGTGTTGCATATGCCTGGGGATATTTGGCGATGGAGATAAAGTGAAAGAGCTGCCCAGTTGTAAGCATGTTTTCCACTCGGAGTGTGTGGATATATGGCTGATTACACACTCCAGCTGCCCGCTTTGCCGCGCTTCTCTCCGACCTGACTCCCCGGTTTGAATCCGGTCAGTCGACAGGAATTTTTTTGGTCCACCGATATTCTCATTTTTTTTTAGTTTTGGTCCGACCAAATTTTCAAATTTGCGACTCGATCCATTCAGTATCTTTTATTTTTACGGTTCAATCCATTAGCTTTTCAATATTGGTCTTGATTGGTTTGGGTTGACAAAAAATGTAAAAAAAGGAAATTATAATTGATCGATGTCAAAAGAATGAAGTGATAATAGACCAATATCAACAATTGTGAAGTCAATTGATCAAAATAGAAAAAAAACAATGGATTGAGATAAAAATTTGGACAGTCAATACACAAGAACCAAAAATGGTAAAATTGCTGGACCAAATTATTTGTTAAAAAAGTTAGCATATCCAGGCGTGAGGAAGGATTTTGGTCCATATAAATTTTAAAAATCGAGAAATATAATTGGTAGACAGGAATTTTGGACAATTCCTAAAATATACCCCAAGATATGTTCTACACGAAAATTGATTTTAAGGCCCTGGTACAATAATTTGTTTTCCTGTTTGTAAAATCTCTTACAGAGACATATATATATATATATATAATCTTATGTTCAACATTATTATCTGTCCATATAGATAAATCATGATGCACGATAATACTGTCCAGTTGGTGGCAAAAGTTTCAATGTTTCAATTAGCATTGGGATGAATACCCGAAGGAGAAATTGATCACATCAGATTATTTGTGTACCCCGAACCCAATTTAAATTTGATAATTGTATAATTATATCCTCTTACAATATTCGAAAGAAACAGTTGATAGTTACCATCTTGATTTTAAATATGTATATTTTGAGGTAATTATATATTTGTATTTTCCGACAAGATTGTCTTTTGACTAAGATTCTTTTATATACTATATTTTCAATTTACGATCTTTGTCTGGAATACAAAAATACACATACAAGTGTAAAAGGACTTTCCCTTTCTTCGAATGAACCTTGCCACACGAATGAGCATCCTTTTAACTAGAGAATGGATGTTTTTGGATCTTTAAATTAATGTATTTTATCTTATTTTCAACAATTTACGTAACATGTCAATCTACAATTTGCAGCTGTGACAAGATTTTCTTGGGAAAAAAAATACCAATATAAAATAATATAAAAATGTTCAAATGTCGAGATACACTCCTTCCTACTTGGAACTGAAAAATCAATTCGTTCATCTTTAAATATATTTCGTAGAAGTTACAAAAATTAAATTTTTTCAGTTTTCAATTTTTTATTCCATTATTGGGTAATCTTATGGAAATAGTTGTAGTTTTAATTTAAATTTTAATTTTTTGAGTTGGGGTGGGTGATTAGATTGCGAACTCGACACCCGAGATTTTTTATTTAATTTTTATTATACGAGTATTAAGACATCTTTCTAGGTTCAAATTAGTTCAATCATGTACATATTTAAGGGGAATGGCTTGGAAGAATGGTGAACATATCTGCCCCATTATTATATCATCTCAGCTCATAATTAAATTATTTCTAAAAGGCAAGGGGAGAGTAAATTCTAGATAGCAAAAAACATCATTTATTTTTATCATAAAAACATTTTCAATATTATTCATGAAAGAATGAGCTGAAATTTCAGTGTTCTCAAATTTCAAGCTGGGATTAAATTATCAAAATTAGAATATTTTGTACGAAATCTTTTAGTTTTCAATTTTTTAACGATACTAGGAAAAAGATATGGGGGAATGATGGTTTGGAATTTAAGAGGAGATGGGCATGGATAAAGGAGTGATTCACAGTGCGCAGTTCGTGAAACTGACATTCCTTTAATATCTTCAAACTACTTTCGTGGAAGTTGGGGAGTAGAGCCCCATACCACTACGAAATGCAACTTCAAATATTAATATAATTCAAAAATTATTTTTTTGAAAAAATTTAAAATTCTAAATATTTTATGATGTCTTGTGACAATTTAATTTAGTAGTTTTTCCAGCACTACACTATTATTCATACATAAGATAAACATATATGTATCATGGCCATAAAAAATTATTATTGGAATAAAAATAATATGATACTATTTTTGCTAAGAAATCAATATCCTGTTTTTAACTGTTTAGCTTCGGGCTCAAACTTGAGACTTTGATATCATATGAACAATAAGCACACTTTTTTATAAAAAAGAAATAACCAGTTTTGCAAAATGGATTTCACTAGTGCTTTTAAAGTCAATGATTCTCACATAAGTCGAAGGGCAATTCTTGTATGAGTGTTAAAATCAGCTCCACCTGAGTCCACAATCATTAGGGAAGGTGGGAATTCGATTCCGGCCACCCTTAGATCAGATCCAGGGGCCCCAATTAACATGAGCATGACACCATTGACGTTATCTTAAATATTGAGAAAAGTGCATGTTTTCCAAAACTGGCATTGGCAGCTCAACCAGCCGAAGGCTCAGCAAAGTTCAGAATGCAGAAAAGTCTGATATATTTGAGAAATCGGAAAAGCTCGCAATTGAAATAACACAAGGATTACCTAGCTGAATTAGGCATTACAAGAGTGTCCAGACAAGGAGACCATTGAATAAAGAAGACCGGGAGGGGGGCATAATAAACTCTTTGAACAAAGTGCTATATCATGTTTTGGCTGGCTGAATCAATATTATGAAGTGAAAAACTACCATTTCGATCTCGTAACTAGTCCATTTATCATTTTCTTTTTGGCAGTACTAATTCAGTAAGTTGATTGTTGTTTTCACTCTTAGTTGTTTCAAAGTAGGGTTTTCATTTTTGGCGTCACTTCAACGCTTCAATAAAAAGAGACGAAAATATGTTACAAGATCAAACTTGCTCCACTATAACTAGAACTTGAAACTATTTTGAACTGCGAACAGAAAATGGACAAATAGTAGGACAAAAATTATAATCTCCTCTAGTATGAACAGCAGTTCTAAACAAAATATCCATTCGCAAACATTGGCCAAACGTAATTTTGCTCAATCAAGTAGATACATATCAAGATAATCACTAATATGGGAAAGAAAAGTATATGTATATGTAATCTGCAACCAGATTCCTTTTATTTTCGAGTAAGAGAAGGCCAAAAGGAACATATAAATAACCTTAGTATTCATTAAAATGAATAGCACCAACCTTCCACACGATATACGTTGTTGCAAACATCACAGAGCTAATAAACACAAACGAAAAGATGATGAGAAATACGTCCATACCGCCTGGAATTATATTGATAGTCCAACCCCCCTTTGGCAATCCCCTTTTGCTGTCATCGAACAAATTTGTAGGTGCTTGAGGAAGACCAGGGCGTTTTTTCCCTTTATCACTTTGTTGTAAAGCCTCAAGTAATTTACTCCCAAGCTCGGGTTTAGATGGCTTCGTTTCTGTGTACCGGCTCAGCACCCTGGCTGCTCTCAGCCTCTCTCTTGCTGTTAATGGGGATCGTTTCATGGTTGAGTTTGACTTGGATTCAGATGTATCCAGGTTCAGGTTCTTGGAACTGAGTGAAGAATCAGAATCCTCAGATATCTGCGCTGGCGATGCAGGTTCGTCGATAGGTTGAGCATCAGCTTCGTCTTCTGTTGCTGAAGAATTTGCAAACGTGGGATTTTTAGAGGACCCATTATTTGAGGAAGATTCTTCCAGAGTTTTGGAATCATTTTCATCAATTGCTGTGGCAACTTGATCACCTTCGGTGACTAAAAGGTGGAATCTTGATCTTTTCATGTACTGAAAATTTCTTGATCCAATCGTACCGGTGGGAGACGTGATAAAGGGAATCTTCAGTGGTAATGCTTTTGTATTTGCTGTTGCGAGCAGCTGGTAGCAAGGCTGCAACTTTTGTACAGAGAAATAAAGATGATTTTAGCATTGCATATCACATAACTATTATGTTAGGAATCAAGATTTCCACACATAAAGTCAAGTGTAAACCATCAATAAGCTTTGCAAGAAACCTCTATAAATCATGAGAAAATTGTACGAAATTTCACCCTCTAAAGCATAATCACCTAAATTGTTGTTTGTGCTGATCCCCACAGCCATCTAAATAAATGCAGCCGTTGCTCAGAACATGGATGTTTTATCTAGTAGAAAACTATAAGAAATGTTCATAACCTCAAGAGCTGTATGAAATCCGACTCAAGTTAATAAGCATAAAACAGAAGGCAAATGAAGGAACTGTAAGAAGGCCAGCACAAGCTTATGAGGTAGTATCATGTACCAACTGCTGAATGAACTATCCTTGAACATGCTAATACACCATATATATCCTCCATCGACAGAGCAAAACAGCACATCTAAATCCAAGTTTGCTGATCCGGCATGATTCTAAACTACAGTTGTCTTTGACTTGAAAAAAGCAAATATACATATAGCCATTCTAGTTTCTCTTCTTTCCAAATGTCAAATCTATGCCAAATACACCAAAGAAATTGGCGTCGTCAGAGCAAACAACCATATGATATATGATAATCCATGCCATCACACCACTCCATACATATTGAGCTTGGCCAGTGTTCAAGAAGATCAAAGCCCAAGATTGAAAAATTTTCGATATCTCAATTGCCAGAAAGGCCGGAATTTCTACTCTTTTTCGTTGTCTTTTTGTTTGATTTGCCTTAGAAACAAGATAGAAAAATCGAAATCAGACATCTTCACATGCTAGCATAAAAGAATATCCGAAATCAATATATATTACTCCAAGTTCTATCCAAGTCTCACACGAATCGAATGCCATATTAAGACGACCAATACATACCACACAACTTAAAGTCTAAAATACAGAAGCTTATCAACCGAATAAACATTAAATCATAGAGTCGTAATTATAGTAACAACTGAGTTCCTTTTTTTTTTCTTGGCCCATTTAAGGAGCTGCTCGCAACGTAAGGTTCGGGCGGAAAGTAACAAGCTTAACTTAAGCCAAAAAAAAAAAAGTTTCAAGCATACGTGAATCCTATAAAATGACCAAGCAAGAACCAAACACTCAATAATTCAATAAATAAACCAAAGGGAAACAATCCCGGATAACAAAATAAAAGAATCAAACAAGAAAGAAACACAAAAAGTTCTTAAACAAGAGAAGAGAGGCATACTAGGGGGTTGAAGCTGATGACTGAATTCATCGAAACAGCCATGAAAATATTAAAAGAATTTTTTCAGTAATTTCTTCTACGAGCCGACCATTAAGTTACTATCCAAGGGTGGAAAATGGCGAGCGAGTTTACGACGCTAAATGGAAACGAAGTTCGAAGGTTTACAGGCAATGGATGGTTGGTGTACATATATGCCAGATATCATCTGTTCAATCATAGATATTCCACTTTCGGCTTTTGGGCCCGGTTCATCATTCTTAAAATCCCGCTTTTGTTTATTATCATGAACAAATTTTAGGAGTTATAAATTAGTACTCTCTTTTAGGAGTTGTTAAAAACAGAACATATTGTCAAAGAACAACAAATGGAGTTAAAATTTAGGGTTGAACAAGAATAAATGCACAAATTTATTTAATTGAAAAAAAATTGGTATAATCTATTAGAAGTTGGGTTTCATGTTATGAACTATTGTGGTATAATTTTTCGATTTTGTTTACGATCTATTATAAAAGACAAAATCTGATCACTCCAAATACCGAGTTTCTCTAAATAATAATAATAATATCAATACATTTTTCAAACACATGCTGAACAGGTCAACTTTTTCTTTTTTAGAAATCAAGACCTGGATAAGATTGCTCTGATGCCACTTGATGGAAATATAGGATTGAAATTTCGATCGTAAAATATGGCTTGGAGTTTAGAGGGGTTGAATAAACTCTTTTTGAAAAATTTGTGTTTTAAAAACAATTTTGGGATTAAATCTATTAGGAGCTAATTCATATGCTCAATCAAATCCGCTCTCTTGTAAAATAAATAAATTATGCAGAAAGATCACTATTGATAAGTGAACCAAAAGAATGCGATGTGTACAAACCGAAATAGGTAGAATTGATTAGAGAGTCGAGTTTGTTTATGGAAGTTCGAAACACAGTTATACGCCACACCCTTCTTCCAAACTGGAAGGATTTTGTAAGGACTATCCTTACGCAAAGAGTTATTAGTGACATATTTCGTTCGCATTAAGGGTTAATCAGTTGAGATTAGTCAGCTTAGAGAGCTATCTGTAGAGATAGACCAGCTCAGACACACGCTGATCTCAGGTAGTGCCAAGCTGATGGTGTCAGCTGGTTCGGGTTCAGCTGAGGTTAGCACTGGCGTGAGTTGTTTGAGTGAACCAGCTTAGGGAAGGACTGTGCTGAGTCCGTGAGCTGTTAGCAGAAGTACGATATGATGTTAGGCCTAGTGCTCAATACAGAGAATAACCACGCAAAATACAATCTCGGAAGCATTTAAAAAGTGGCTAAATTTTTTCGCTTTGGCCTGACTTAAAAAACATAAGTTAAAATACAACGATACTCAAAATACTGGTTTTACAACAACAGAAAACTAACCACAATAGATACAAACATATAGAGCATCTACCAATGATACATACATAACAAGTCTCTCGCTCAACATAGACGCAAATTAGCAACAGAACATCACATCGGGCGTTCCCCATGTGGTGACTATACTACATAACTATATATTATATATAACTGGGACACTCTATCCACCTCCTAGAGCACCACCAACTGAGCCATCTCCGCGACTAGCTGGGAAACCTGGATAACCTGAACAACACATAGGCAACAAAGACAATCCAGCCCCACAGGGACATGGGGTCAAACCCCAGTACGAAGAGCAATATAAAACAGCATGCAGATAGAGCAAGATAAAAATGCGATGCTATACATGAGAACAGGGAGCTCAAAGGATCCAAAGGACTGCACAAAGCTGAATACCAGAACTGGAAGTGATCACCGAATGTGTGAGAGAATGGGAGCTATCCAGACGCTCGATCACACATGGTACCAATCATGTGACGCCCACGTCCATGGGTGTCAACGGATTTGGATTAAATTGGAATAACGAAGTGTTAGGATAAAATTTATAGTTTTGGTGATAACAAAATAGGACAAGTTATTTTGGATAATCAGACATTGTCAATAGTTAGCAAGAAACCAGTCGACAGGCTTATCCAGACGTAGCTACAGTAGATCAGTTGCAAGCTACAGTGAATTTATTCTTTGGTATCGAATCAGTCGCAGTGTACAGTGTTTTGATAATCCAGTAGCAGTGAACAATAGCTTGTTGATTCCAGACGCACACTACAGTATCTTCATAAACCAGAAGCAAGAATTCAAATGGTAGCGTGTGCAAAACGACAGCGTTTAAAAAAGTTGAAGCGACACCGTATTATAACCAGTCGAGAGCTACAGTAGCGTTATAACCAGTCGAGAGCTACAGTAGCGTTATAACCAGACAAGAGCTACAGTGAGTCTCTTAACCAGTCGTTGGGTTGTTTTAAAAGAATCAGGCGCTGGAAAACCAGTCGATGCATACTTGAAAGTTTCTTTCCAGTCGCAACATTTGAAACCACGACGAAGAAAATTGGATCTGGTTATCAAAGTTATTTCAGGATCAAGCTTAAATTGATTCAAATACGATCGTTTACTCAAATGGAAAAAATCATCAGGATCGTACTATTGCCTGGAATTAAGGAGACAAGGTAGGTACTATTTTGGGTAAATAGTACGAGATACAGAGGCCGTTTTTATATGTTTGCACTGAAATGGAAAGAAGACAAATTGGCTCTGTCAATGGACAATTTACCTTGTAGTGGAGCAGTGATTACGGCGTACTATTTGACAGTGATTCAAACGGGATTTATTTCCTTTGAAGCATTTATGACCGTTGCAATCGAAGCCTATAAATATCAAGAGCTGGATTGAAGAAACTATCCTTCGCTATTATCATATTGCGATCACGCTGTCAAAATCTATCTAGAGCTTACACTCCGTTGAAAAGCATTCAAAAGCTCAACCACTCGAAGAACTTTATCTGTTGATATTCATTGTTATACCTTCGAGTTTCAATCTCTGGTTCAATATTTGAATCGAGTTTCTTTGTCTAAGAAACCAGAGATTTTACAGTACTCATAGCTTTGTATTCATTGTTAAATCAATTGAGTCTGTAACGAACTTGCTGTGCAAAGCAGTTCGAAAAATATTGATAAGGGTTGTAAACCAGCAGCTGCGTCTGCTTGGATTGATGTGGATATACTAGGAGTTCTCATAGCTGCTGGCTTTGGGATCGGGTGTTTGTAGAAGGCCTACTTCATCAAATCTTCTAGTGATACCTTCCGAGGAGGAAGAAGAGGAGACGTAGGACATTGAAGTCCGAACTTCCAGAAACAAAGCCTTATCTCTTTGCTATTTACTTTACGCATTTACATATTGCTTATTATTTACTGTTCACAAGTTAATCGGTTTTATTCCGCACTTTTCAAGTTAACCGAGAAACTTGCATAAAACTGAGATACCTTAAGTTGTTAACTCAGGATTAAGTTAAGCTGTGCTTGTAAAACATTTTAAAAGATTTCAAAAATCGAAGGAGTTCATTCAACCCCCCCCTTCTGAACTCCTATTTACTTATTGATCCTATTTCTGGGACCATCAAGTGGTTTCAGAGCAGCCAAATCTCAGTTATTGAAAATTTGTGTTTCGTGCTTTATTACATCTAAATATGTCGATTTATCACAACAAGATTCCTTTGTTTTCGAGGGAAGAGTATGATGACTGGAAGAGTAGGATGCAAGCGCATCTAGCAGCCATGGATGATGACATGTGGTATGTCATCACTGAAGGACCTCTGAAAATCATGAAGCCAAATCTGGCGGTTGCAGTAACAAGTGGCGAGCCTCAGTTTCTTCCAAAGGCCAGACATGAATATACTAATGAGGACAAGAAAAAGGCCAACCTAGACAACGTGGCAAAAGACATATTATTCAAAACGCTGGACAAAGACAAGAATATGTTCAGCAAGATCAAGAACTGTACTACTGCAAAAGATATCTGG